>FIZR01014312.1:0-11133 GCA_900060175.1 Ferrisia virgata | reverse complement strand
TTTTTTTTTTTTTTTTTTTTTTTTTTTTTTTTTTTTTTTTTTTTTTTTTTGATATAAATGAAGGTAAGAGGCTTTAAAAATTTTTGATCTATTTCCGACTATGACCGTTTTCTATCTTCAGGCTACATAAATCACGCTCAGTACATCAACTATAAGTAGAGATATTGAAAAAATTAAAAAAATAATGAAAATAATGACTAATCAACAATACACACATATTATTTAATAAAATAAAAGTACCTACGTAGGTACATGAACGTATGATATAACCACTTTATTGCTCGCTTTTATGCCGAACTCTTTCTTTGTAATTTTTTTTATTATCTTGGCGCGTGTCTGGAAATTAGTATACATACGTACGATAACCAAAGATTATGACCTTCACATTTACTCATAATTAAATCTTTTGTGAGCTAAACTTAATGCATACTGTTGCCTGATGTACGAGTAAGTATACGAATTCGAATCAGCCTTAAATTTACTTTTTAATACGTAACCAATTAAGTAGTTATTATGTCTTTCATTTTTACTTTTACGTTAGTTTTAGTTTCCTCATAAAACTTTACTGACCAGTTTCTAGTTGAATAAGAAATCGGTTGGTATGTAAATTTCATTTCATGTATTCTGCTGTCATTCTAACAGAAATCATCTTTCTTAAAACTGAATCAATGCATGGAATTTTTTCGTTTAAAATCTATTGAACTTAATTGAAGAAAATTTTAAACAAATAATTTTCTATTAATTGTTTAATTGAATACCCATTTCCAGTAAGTGAATCCATATTTCTTATCAATATTCTTTGAATTATGTACTAATCATCGAATATGGCATATGCGTAAATGCAGGTAGTAATGAAGTTGAATACGTCTCAAACAAAAGTCAATTAATTAGGGATAAAAAGAATGTCCTTGACATTTGTTTCCACTTTTTTCTTAACGTCAATTAATATATTGCAGCAAAATTACGAACAGTTATTACTTACATTTTATCATGCAGCATCTTCAATACGTAAATTATCACATAAACAGACGGTAATCACTTTTGGAAAACCTGTTATCTCAAATTACAATCGATGAAATACTCAGGAAGCACATCTTTTAATCATTAATTATCGTACTTAACATTAATAAATGTTTATAAAATTGAAACCGTAGCCAATATCTTACTTTTGTTTGCAAATGTGTTTAAAAAGTGAGAATGTAGGTATCGTTTAATAAAATTAAAATCGAATTTTTCTGAAAGCGAAAATCGGGTTTCTCATGTTGAAGAAGTATCTTGATTGTTGTGGATACGTGATATGTAGGAGTATTTTTTTTTCCTGCAAAATACGTGAAATGATCAGTCATTGTGTTTGGTTTTATTCAATATGGCTGTAACATACTTAATTGGCTTACTAAGAATGTTTATTATATTACCGTTTACTTCCTCAGTCTTCCCTCCCAATTATGGTAGATATAATTTCTCCATCCTTTCAAGGGAATGCGAGTGGTATTTTTTTTACGGACAACCGCCAAACACTTTTGGTCTTCAATAAAATCTGCAGCTGTAACTCAGTTCTGCAATACATTGTAACCTATCTGCATTATAAAGTGGATGCCTATAGTCGTATAGATTTTACGAAAAACATGAAATCAATGAAATGCTCACACGTTGTCATGTGAATATGGTAGGTATGTACGCGCTATAACCCCCTGCCCCTAGAACGTTATTATAACAAATTCTTTTACAGATCTATCGCCATAAAAATGTCACTTCGCAACACACGATAATAACGTTGCAGTAGAAAAAATAGTCTTTTGAAATACTTAGGACTGTTTAAAGAGAAACTTTCTTTTTTAATTACATACAAACGCAAAACGCCGACGATTGCTTTTTATAAAGCAGTTTACTGATGGTTTTTCTATTTTTTTTTTTTTTTTTTTCTTTCAAAAGATCCTCGCTTCTAAGTAAAAGGTGATTTACCTGCAGTGTACAAAAAAGGACCATTATTTCACACTTTGAAAGATGTGTTTTGAAAAGTTTTATTATAGGTATCTTCATCATTGTTTGATGATTTCTGTTGCTTGCTTTAGAGGAATATACGAATTTTTAGGTATCGCTACTTTTGTGTTTGTCACGTACCTTTAAGAAATACCACCGTAGTTTAAAATTAACGGTTCTACTCGTATGATTTAAAAAGAAAAATCTTGCGCGGAAGAATGTAAGTAGTTGTGTTTTTACCTGTTTTGAAAACTTCACAAAAATAAGCGCCAACCATGACCTTTATTGTAATCAACTGACAAATACTATTGAAAATCTTAACAGATTCGCATCGAACAATAAGAATATTATTTTCAATCGGAGAATTGCATCTTGCAGAGTAAAATTAATTTTTCTCGTTTTATGGTTACCTATGAAGAGAAGTATGAATTTTAGCCCACGTAAAAAAGAAAGTAGTAGGTACTTGAGTAATGCTTGTTTTCGTACAACTGAGTAGTATGCAATAGCTCTTTTCTTGTGGATCCTGCATTGAGTATTGTTAGTGTGAAGATTTTTCTGATCGCGTGTTTACTGTTTAAAGGTGAAGGCAGTATAAACATTCTTCACCAGCGCATCGAAGCAATATTGTAATAGATATCGCTGTATTTGATACTGGAATTTGACTACAAACAAAAGATCACTCATAATTTTAGCTTCAGAAGGAAGCTGTTCTTAGATTTTGGTTGAGTAATGACCGCAAATGAAATCAACTTCGAAACTTGATGATTCGTCTAGGTAGAGTCACTAGACTACTATCTGATTTTACTTTTGTCAATTTTGTCTATCAAAATGTGCAGCTCACTCTAACGCTCGCGTCCAGAAACATAAACGCCGGCTTGAGATTTTACCGATGGCGATTCCTCTCTCTCTCGGATGCGTCTACTCGTCTGCAGTATTTCGTTTACGTTGTAACGTGGATGTTTTGTGTATCGCGTGCGTTCGATGCATTTCATGTGTTTTAAAATCTTTCGTAAGTTTCGGAAAGTTACTTTTATTCGTGCATCTTTTTGTTTAATTTATGTTGGGTTTGAATCCGTTCGCATATATTAATTACTCATGTTTTGCCGGTGTTTTTTCTTGATTTCGCGTTCATGCCGAAAAATTGTGTAATTATTTGTTTGTGTTTCTTAGTTTTATACTAATAGTGAACGCTAACATTCCCATTAGATATGGCAGAAAAAGTGTTCAAAAATGCACTTTCATTCGTCTACATCTGCGTTCCGATACTATTTCTGCCTGAATCAGGTAAACAGAGATCTAATTGTTTGTGTTTAACGAGTATCAGTAGTTATAGTTTTTTGATTTATCACACATTGTCACGAATATCCAAGGGTCTTCATTATTTCGTTGAATTTAAATTTCTAACCGTGGACAACGAACACCGAATTGCCGGATAAGAAATGATCGATGTATTCCATGCTTTTAGGGTTTCACTTGTTCGAATTGCCCAGCGAAATTAATTTCTCAGAAAGCATGATAATATGTGTACTTTGTTATGGCAAAGGCAGTATCAGTAAAAATTTCAATTTCATGGTCCAACTTACAAAATGCACCAACTTCTTGACCAATGTATTTTATAAGAATAAGTACAAAAGTATTATATAACTGCTTAGTGGAAAGTGTAAATGACTAGTTTTCCTCATCTAGACAAGATTATGTTGATTGCCGAAATTTACGGTCAATAACTGGCGTCAAATTTTAGGACCTATAAATAAAGTACGAACATTCAAATAAGAATTTTGGTGAAAAAATTATACATTTAACTATTTTATAATCAGTTGCATTTATGGTGGTTATGCTTTGTCATCGTAGTTATTTTTCAATGAATGAACATTTTAAATTAGTTTCAAAATATTTTTGATACCCTATATTCTTTGTTCAAATACGTGCAGTTTGTACGTGAGATGTAAGCGTAGTGTTTTATAGTACTTCTTACTTAATTATCGGTGATCGAGATTTATAAAAACACCTGCAAGGTATATTTACCTTGCTTAAATTTCATCGTTTCTATTTAATAATGATGAAATACGAAGAAATCAGATTTCATTCCCTCACGCACTCGTGTTGAATTTTCTTCGGTTTACTGTACCAGGTGTGTACGACTGGAAGAAAATAAAATGGAAGTAATTTTACTTCGTATTTCTTCATCGATGCAAATGAACGCAACGAAATAAAATTTTGAAATTATTTCATGTAAAAAGATCGCTATGTTCATTTTATCGATGTTATGTGGTTGGCGAATAAATTACCTTTTTAAATATTGGTTTAAATGCACCGAATACCCCATACAAAGTGAATCCGATAGCGGATAGCCTCTATTTTCCGCGAGAATAATGCAAATAAATTCGCATTGCTACGTATAGATGTTATTGAAATGAATTAAAATTAACATTTTTATACATTTTGCGAAATTCAAGCCGCAAAAAGTTTTTCATTTTAGTTCGCTGTATACCTTGTATTAGATTATCATCGTAGAGGAAGAAAGGAAGATCTCATTTTCAAGTCCAACATTGTGTCAAATTATCCTTTCATGTGTATATATATATATATACTTATTAGGGTGCATTTTCATTTTGAAAAAATAATTTAATAAAATAATGGACAACTTTTTTCACGAGACGGTTTAATTTTTCTAAATTAATAGAGCTAAGTTACAAGTTGAATATCGCTGTTAGTAAACTGGCTAACTAGCTTGTTGGCTAGATGCCGACGTTTCATGAAATTTTTCTGTGTCTTATTTTAATGACCCTTATTCTTTACTATTACGATTTGTATGACTGGAAATTTCAGGTTTGTTTTACTCTTTCATTCGCTCGATTTATTCTCTTTTCTGTATAATGTTTATTTTTAAGTTGAATTTTAATTTTTTTACTTGAAAAAAAGTTTGAATTTCTTTCTCAGCGCAACTTGTATGTATCACTCGCTTTGATTGGTATCACTTATATGGATGTCTGTTTTGTTTATTCACGTTTGGTTTGTTTGTGAAAGTGTGTTATCAAAGTTATGTATAATGCGATTGATAACATTTGTACTTAATTACTTACTAATATCGGTAAGAATGATTACAATACACGCACTGAATCTTTAATTATAGTGAAAAGTTGATTACAATTTCACAATTATTTAGCCGTTTTTGTCCAAAACTGTCCATATAGATTACACGAATAGCGTTACCAAAACATTTGAAAATTCGACATTTTTGCGGTTCTGTCACTCGAATTCCTTGTACATTCTATCCCTTTCGCAAGTACCTGTGTTGAATTTTACCTGTGCTTGATAGAGAATCGAGATGCGTGGTGATTTTAGATGATAAGTTGGACATTTTCTGTATTGACTTTATGAATTCAGATTACATGTATTCTCTAACTGGCTCTGGTTCATTTCATATTTTGTTCTCCTGTCTGTTAATTATCAAAAGTGTTCGAAAAACTGGTGTGAAAACACTGAAAAATGAATGTTAAACTTACGTAAAGTTATTTAAAAAGTATTTTGGATATCCGATGAAATGTTAAAAATATTGAACAAGTGTCTCCTTATTTAGTACAGCGTTTGCTGTGTTATGGAGGTTCGTGATTTAGAACAACAAAAACCAGCATCTATTGTAAATATATAACACGTGTAACTCGAGCTGTTTTCTCAGATAAACCTATTTAACTGCTGGTACGTTTATGGTGATAGATGTCCGATCTTTTAAGGGTGTGCCGGTCCTTTGAATATTCCGTGCTCAGAAAAACTAGGTATATACATGTGGCATAAAATTAGCTAAAAGCGATTAGAAAAATATTTGTGAAACATTCATCTACGTAAATGTTACTCTGTCTAGTTGGTTTGTGAAATGAAATCTCCTTAATATGTCATCGCTATCCACAAGAATCCTGTACTTTACAGGAGTCACAGACTAGTTGTAGAATAGCTGTATACTTTTGACTTTCAATTCAATAATATGCGTAGGATACACTTAGTTGGAATGATTTTTCATTTCGGGTATCTATACTCAACTTCTTTTGCCTGCAAAACATGTGTTTCACTTGATTTTTTTTTTTTGTCATTACGAATATTATTCAGTTTTTTTTTACTTTTTGTTACGTGTTGTTCCTAAACAACTAGAAAACTCGAATTCTTTACTTTGTTTTTTTTTTCATTTCAATTTTATGTAGGTACTTAATTCGTACCTGCGAAGAGCTTACCAACTAAAGGTATGAAAATAATTTGTTAGAAGATTTGTGTTTTGGTAAATAATCATGTACAATTATTGCATAATAAAATAAATAGAAATATGAAATATATAAGGTTGACTCGGCGACATAAATTTATAATAAGGTATTAGATTCAAAGTAGGGTGAAATGAATTATTCAATTGACTGCTTTTTTTCGCTTAAAGGAAATTTCGCTTTGGCGGCTTATTAAGTTTCTTTTTCTTCTTCTCCTTATTTTTTTTTTTTTTATATTTTTTTGATACATCCTTTCCTTTGTCAGACAGTATTCCGCACGGGCTCTATTCAAGCTCAGGAAAAGCTGGGAAATTAACCCTTTTGGAATGTTTTCTCTAAAGAAATTCTCGTTTTTTTTTTTTTTTTATTTTCGAAGTATTTTTTTTTCTCTTCTTCTGTATTTTGTTTTTCGTTTTTGTACGAGGTGTTTTTTTCTGTTCGATGCGGAAAAAAGTATTAAGCAACTTTTTATAAATTCCTTCATCTTTTAAGTAATTTCGGCGTCAAAAACATTCGATACTTAGTGGGCGAAGTTTAAAAAAAATTTGGAGCTTTCTTCTTCTTTTTTTCAGAGGTTACAACTTTTATAAATTATGAAACTAATTTATTTTATATGATAGAAACGGTTTAGTTAAACGAAGAGGATAAATTAAATTTTTTCGTTTATTTTTCAAAACAAATGCTTTTAAATGATGGTGAATGGAGATGTTTGGAAAATGAATCGATGGTCTTGATTTGTTTTTATTGCGGAATATTAGAAGTTTATCTAAAATAATAAAAATTTCAATTCTTTTTCTTCTTTTTTTTTTCATTTTAGGAAAAATCTTCAAAGTAATATATCTTATTTTTATTTTTTGTTTTTGTACGAAATTTGCTTACTTATCGAGTCCGGTATTAGAGAAACTTATTAACGAGTTATTTTTGATTTTTTTTTTCTTCCCGCAGAGTATTTAATTTTCAAAATTTTATCAAAACAAAGTACGTATCTACTATCTACGCATAAAAATGGGGCTATATCGAACGTGATACGAATATGAACTTTATGTTTTATCATATTTCGTGGAATTTTTAAAAAATTTAAATTTATTTCCTCGTTCTTGTAGGTACTAGATAGGGCTACGTACACTGTTATTTTTATTAGTATAACTTCTACATCATTTCTACGTTGGGAATTTTCCGAATAATTTTTTTTCCTCTGTGTCAGGGTATAAGTTTTTTTTTTCGCGCCAAAGTAATTGATGTTACGAAAGTGAATGAAGAAAATAATATGTTTCAGGCACGCATGATACATGACAGACAAATACCTAAGCTTTTTGAACGTAAATTGAAAAAAAATTATTTTGAATTTATTTATAGACCTGTCCGCTACCTTCTACGTATAATAAAATCTATATTATATTTTTATAACCGGGTGATATTGAGGAAATTTCTTTTCCAAAGCTTGAAATGTCTGAAAATTACGATTTTTGAACAATTTGCTGTATAGCACAAGTTTCAAAAAGTTACGCACTTTTTTAATTTTGTTTTACTTGTCGGAGTTTGTTAAGATTGGCGAATGATAAAGTTGTTGAATTTTATTATTGATATGCATTCAATAAAAATTAAATTGATACTTAATTTACAACCAAATACGTATACGTGTACATATGTGTACGACTTGTACATTGAAAATTTTGCTTCAACATGAAGTGAAATTTTTTGACGAATCTCGAATACAGAATGATAAGCTTGCAATTTGATTTTAAGTAGATGTAGAGCTTTATATTTTCATGATTTTTGTTTTTAGCATTCTAGCTGTTTGTTATAGTTATATTTTTGAATGAATTTTTTTAGCGTGGTGATTAATTTATGTATGCAACCAAAATAACAACTGTCGAAAGTTTTTTTTTTCCAGAAGTTAGTTAGCAATGTACATTTTTTTTTTCCAGAATAAACGTTCAGCTTTATTAAATATTCGTTTCTTAATCGTTTGGTTGGAAAACCGAAGAAATTCCCTTTCATTTAAAAGTTTTTCATTTCAAAGGTTTGTTCTGGAAATAGTCTCTTGGAGTAAGAATCTAAAATTAGCATAGATAAATTCTTTGTAAAAACAACGCTTATCTTTTGGAAAAATATGCCTAACGAATCATTTGTAAAGTCACGTTATGCAGAGGGTTTTTTTTTTTTGTATACACTATAATATAAACTTATTGAAGAGATATAAGCTGCAGGAAGTTGGCAAAAAATAGGAGACTGTGCTCGCATTTGGAATTAGGTACCTACTACCTACCAAGCATACTATAAATAATTTTTAATAATAAATGATATTGATATAACAATTGGTTATTGAATTCGACGTAAAAAAAAATGAGAAAATTCAATTTTTGTGTCGGAAGCAACTTTTTTTTTTTCAATGAGAATAAACGAAGTAATATTCAAATCGCGATTTGCGGTGCGTGAGCGATATAGTATAAAGTAGTGTGAAGTTACACATTCATACAGTTTGTTCAAATTTATTATTTTTTATTTTTTTGAAGTATGTAGATTTGAAATATTCAATGTTTGTAAACAATTTACGATATAGCGTGGCAATATTTTCTCAAAGCGAACTCCATAAAGTTGCTGCAATGGTATGGTTATAACGGCGAGTTTTCTTTCGAGCTATGTGCCGTTAATATTTGAACTAGATTCTAAAGGAAATGGAAAGAACAAAAATTGGATATTTAATCTTGTTTAAAATGCGTCTTTTATTTTATTCTCTCGATTATACTAGTTTTGGCGTTGTTTTTATGGCGAACGTGTGCAATGCCAAATATCAGCCTTTAATAAACGATAAAGCTTACCCGACGTTTATTCGTAATATGTATATAAAGCGCAGGAATACATATGGTAAAATGTTATCTTTTTTCTCGCTATATCGTCGTGTTGGATTATTACGATATACGAAGATTGGTACTTGCGCGCGCGAATTTCGGCATTCGGCTCAACAAACGGCATCGAATCGCAAACCTACGTAATGGATGTAATTTAGTGAGAATGATAATGTGTATCAATCTTCCAGAGTAACATTGACACGAATTCAAATAATCATTGAAGAAAAAAAGCGTTGTTATTGTTATTGGATATGGTAGCCAGAGTTGAAACGACAAATTTTACGCCGAACATTTGATCGTTTGCGAATCAAGAGTAAAGGGTTTTTCGAAAGTAATCTTTTGCTTCGCGCTCGTCGCGCCGTGTTCTCTATTTTTTATGTATTAGGGCTATAAGGTTGTCCGTTTCCTACCCTGATACGGTGTATCTGAAATACATAAATACATATAGGCTAATGTCAACTTGTTTTTTTTTGCACTTGCAAGTTGCCACGAATGAATGTATGTACTTATATATAGATGGGTGTGTGACTTTTCTGTCTTATATAGATCCTTTATAAAGGCTTTTATATACCTACTGTATACTGTATAGGTGTATAGGTAAGTATACGTACTATGTATTTGTGGAAATTGCATTTTTCGCCTGAATTACCGAAGGGTCGAGTAGGTGTTTGAATAGTTCCGAGTTTTGTTTTTCGTTTTTTATTTATTTAGTTTTGCGTACTTCAATCGGTGAATTTTGCTTTTTCGCGCTGAAATACTCGTACTATGGTCCGTTGTTGTCATCGCGCTATTACTGTTTTAACGAATACGATGAATAAATTATAAATACCCTTCCAGGTTTCGGATACCAATAATAATATGGCCGAAGAGTAGTGAAGGAGTACCTCTACTCGACGGTGTAAGGAACTGCCTTATACAATGTAAGAGACTACGACACGTTTTTTGTTTTGTCTTGTAAATTTTCGAGTGTTTGAAAATTTTGTTTTGAAATTTGTAAAATCAATTAATGCTAAATTGGTACTTATAGTAAAAGCACTAGAACTTACGAGACTGGTGCAATGAAACGAGATTTACATGTGGAGTGGATGAAAATGAAACGTTGAAAAATCTCTCTTTCTCTCGCTACTGTGTGCAGATTTTTAGCTGGAATATTTGTAAAAATTTAAGAAATAAACATTCCACCTTCAAAGTTTTTTAAAATCACCCTAGCACAATTCCGATGAATTATTTCTTCGGATCAGTATTTACTAAGGATTATAAATTCCATCTATGCAGTAAGACATGTAGATTTGATTCTTTCAATCAAGAAAATCGCATACCGATCTGCAAAATTGAAACAAGTTTTGTGACGATTTCTTTTTTCACGGTCAACTCACGGTTTTGCGATGGTTTCTATATGCGTGATGAATTAACCTATTCGAGATGAGTAATTAAAATAACGGAAGTATTTTGTGATTTTTTAAGAGGTTTATGTGACAACTACGTGATTTTCTTCATATCGGTTCAAATTGCTATTTAAATAATATTTACTGAAGGGATATTGATTGTACGTATGTAATACGTAATTAAATGGCCCACTGTAGACACTGAAATACCAAGATGGAAATCAGCGGGTATAACGATTTTTGAAATTTTTTGCCCAGAGTTACTCAAGACTTTTTCACAATTCTGATTGGTCAAGATATCGGCCGTAGATTCTTTCACATTCCCATCTACAGAAAGAATAACTTCTGACCAATGACCATCGAGCCAGAATTAATGAACAGCGCCTCTGCAGGGGAAAACAAGCGGTATTATAAACCGTATTTTCTTCACTCTTGGAGCCGAAGGCTTTCATCTTGATGCTTCTGTGTCTGTAGGAATGAGTTTTTGAATATTTAGATCGTGTCTCGATCTATCGTGAAACACTTGTCGACAATTTTATTTCAAACCATAAAATTGTTTAAAATTTTACTTACCTATTTTTTTTTTACTTTTTTATTATACTGGGCGTGTATAATTGCCAGGATTATTACGCCCAGTGTCGATTGCTAGATTTGGTTGTTTAGTTT
>FIZR01014311.1:0-10086 GCA_900060175.1 Ferrisia virgata | reverse complement strand
CTCCTCCATATGCATACCAAGTTTCAGGTTTCTAGCACCCTTCTATCCCGGTCAAAATAAAAGTGTACCTGACTTATGGGACCTCCCTCGTAATATCATTTTATCCTCTCTTCTGTAGATCTGTATTATAATTTTTTGTCTGATATTCATAAGATAATTGTATTGGCTCATAAGAGAAACAGTGAGGAAGTGTAAATGTACAAGCCCAACTTCCAAATTGGCTTCGTGGTTCAGTAAATCTCGGTTTGATGATGGATTTAAAAATATACATAACGTAAGAATTGCAACGATTTCGAATCAAAGTGTAGCAATGTCCAAAATTTTGGCAACAAGTACAATGAAATACAAATAATATCAAATCTTAATCAATACAGCAGGTGAAAAGTTAGCATTTGAATAATATGCACAAAAATAAGCACTCTGGTGTGGTGCTTCCAAGAAAGGAAACTTTGGTAGCATTGAGGAGATGACTTTTCTACCTAGCGGAGCTAATTGAACGTCTTGATGCAGAGACATTCTTATTCTTATGGAACGCTGCAATATAAAATGTATATCATCGGCAGGCTACAGCTGTAAAGTTAATCCCAAATCACGCTTATACATTTTACTCAAATAATACAAAACACCCACTTATTTTTACAGCTTGGTTCGGTCTTTGTGAAATCCGTTGTAAAGTGCAGAAAGTCCATTACGAGAATTTTTAGGCTGGTTAAATGAATGTTGTATCGATCTGTTAGATTATCAAGTTGATCTGGCTGTTGAGATATCTTAGTCGTTTTAGAATTTATAAATATCAGTGAGGTTTCTCCTGGGTCTTTCTCCCCTCCCTATTACAGCGGGTATACTTGTAATGGGGGACCTGTTTTGGTGATCTTGTTTCTTTCATCTTTTGTGACGTGATTTCTATGTAGGCTTTGTCGACAAAATTTTATTTTTACCCATATTTTCTGCGTTTGTGTTATATTGTCAACGAAAACCAGACGTACAACCTACCTGCGGTAAATTCGGAGCCTAGGGGAGGGGTACTGTCCAAGAAATCTTTTTTAGAGTCCTATAGAAAACCATTATGATAATTTTTGGGTAAGTCAGATATTCGTTAACCTGATTCTCTATGTTATATTGCCAATGAAAATCAAGTTATTATGGACTACCAACCTACGGCACATGGAAGGGGCAGCATCAATGAAATCCGTACTGTGGTCCGGGAAGACCATTGAGGCCATTTTTTACCATTTCACGTATATTTATTTCTTTTTATTTTATTTTTATTCGACCGAAATTACAAATCATTCGCTCAGATGGATACTAATTAAAATCTGTTAAATTTGAGCAGTGGGGTTAGTTTAGGGAAGTATTTGATATTGTGAAGGGGGGGGGAGGATTGTTGATCAGACACTCTTGGTGAGAAGACTGCATAATTTTTATTTTACTAGGTAATAATAAAATTGAATATGAAAAGGAAATAAAGAGAAAAATAAGGTTGTTTTCATGGTTTAGATCAATTTTTATCACTGTTCCGACATTTCTTCTGATTTATAACCAATTTTTTTCACTTTTTACACATCTTTGCCAATTTTGTATTTAATTTTAAATGTTAATTTTTATCCATTTTTCAACATCATTTTTCATCAGTTTTTTTTCAACTTCTTGCACTTTTTTCTCAATGTTGGCCTTTTTGTCAAATTTTTACCTAATTTTCACCAAATTTTCAACATTTTTTCGTGATTTCTGATCAATTTTTTACACTGTTGACCCATTTTTTATCAAGTTGAAAAAAAATTTCGATAATTTTCTGCGATTTTTTTTTCATGACTTTTGGTAAATTTTTTGCAGATTTTAACCGTTTTTGTTGAATTTTTACCTGATTTTCACCTAATTTTCATCATTTTTTGGTAATTTTTGATCAATATTTGAATTTTTTATCCAATTTTGTCAAATTTTTACCCAATTTTCGATGAATTTTAACAATTTTTCAACATATATTTGTCTTAGGGGGAGGGGAGGGGGTCATTTTTTGAAAGTATGACATTTTTGATTTGAAATTTTTGACTAAAAACTCGAGATGAAAGATAATTAAAAATGATTTCTGCACTCTATGTTAAAATATTATTTAGAAAAATTGGAAAATAAAAAAATTAGAAAAATGAAAAAAATTGATGACTTTTACACTTCATGTTGAAACGTTGAAGTGGATGCCTAATTAGAGAAGGTGGAAAATGAAAAAAAAAAACTTTCAAAAATTAAAAAAAAATGGGTGGATGACTTTTGTACTGTATGTTAAAATGTTGAAATGGATGTCTCATTAGAAAAATTTGAAAAATACAAAAAATTAAAAAATAATAAAAATTATATAATTAAAATAATTAAGAAATGAAAAAAAGTTTTTGATTTCTGATTTGAAGTTTTTGATCAAAAACTCATGTTGATGATAATTGTTTTTTTTTCTTCTTTATTTTGCTTGAAATAATGAAATAAAATGTCAAAATTGAGTGAAGAGAAGAGTAAACCTAACTCATTTCAATATTTTAAATCAAAAACTCGCGATAAAAGATAGACTTTTTTGCAAATTTTGATCAATTTTTAGACTTTTTAGTCAAAAGTCTATAAAATTAATCAAAAATCATGAAAAAATATGAAAATTTGGTAAAAATAAGTAAAAATTTGACAAAATTGGGTAAATAATGAGAAAAATTAATCAAAAATTATGAAGATAATCGTTGAAAATCATCGACAAATTTGAGAAAGATTGATAAAAATTGGTAAAAAGTGTAAAAAAAAAATGATCCAAAAATCACGAAAAAATATGAAAAATGTTTGAAAATTCAACTGAAATATGAAAAAAGTTATTAAAAATCATCGGAAATTATGTAAAAATTTGTCTAAAAAAAGGGATAAAAACTGCACAAATTTGAATAAAAATCAAGAGAAAAATGTTAAAAATGTGGTGAAAATTACTTGGCGTCAACCAACCTTTATCTAATTTTCGATTATTTTTAACGATTTTTTTATTATTATTTTTAATGATGAAGTTTGTGCAGTTTTATATTCATTTTTCTCAAATTTTTACATAATTTTCGATGATGTTTTTCTGTTTGTTTATCATTATATGAATCACTAGGAGTTTCGATGTTATACTGTTCGATTTTACTCTTCAAAAAGAATGCAAAAGATTTGCCAAAGGTTGCGTGCGACAGGCTGTCTTAGTTTGGTATGCTTTTTTGAATTTATTGGTAAAGGTATGTAGCACGTAGGTGTTTTAGACTTGAAAATTCATTTATCCATAAATCTGGTAGTCAAGTATATAGATAAAGCTTTATTATATCGTGATAATTGAAGGTAAAAATGCCAGAGTAGGTATCTAGATGCGAGATGACAATCTCTCTTTTGAGAGGGACGAGAAAAAAAAAAAGATCTCTATGTACAATACTCTTAATACGAACTAATGAACAATATCGATCTTTTGGAAAATAATAAAACATCTAACGTAATTGAAACAGAATGTAAAATGATCACTTTTGATTACTCTGTTGGTAGATAAGTATATAGAGTTTCTATTCTGATTGTGATTGTGAGAGTTACTATGGGTAATTGGATGTATATCACCTGTACCTATACCTATACTCTAGACTCGACCACATAGCATAGTTGGTTCGTTTTTCTCGTTGTTGTTGTTCTTTTACGTTTCATTGAAAACTAATCAACTTATAAGGAAGAAAAGACATTAATAGGGCGTCTATTTACGCGTAGGTCTACGTACAGTATGTGAACGGCCAGCAATCGGTAGTGTCCTTAATTACTCCGAGCGCCGGACCAAACGATAGTAAAACAAAATATTTGAGTGAGAGTGCATGGCAGAGCGTTGTTGGTTTATTGGAACAATAAGATTTTATTCCGTCATAATAGCCCATGGCTAATAATTTCAGATGTAGTTTCCCGCTGAGTTTATTTCTATTTAAAAAAAGATTTTTTTTTTAATAATTGTTAAGAGTAGCGTTATTTTCGCAGAACGAACTGCGTCCGTAGTGTGAGCTGTATGGTTCGGTATCGCACCGAATGAAAATTTCTCCGATAGACAGTGAAGCTACAGATACTTACTACATAGATTTTCCTCGAGATGCGACTGCGAGAGCACCGTTGTGTACCTCGTCAAGGTCATTATAAAATATTCAAAATCACGCACAATTAACCGGCTTGATTTGAGCCCGAGAACAATGGTTTGGAAATTTAGCATTTGTGTAGCGGATGATAGAATGGCTATCAACTCGGCATAAGTATCGACGATGGTTCGACGCAGGACTATACAAAAACTGCTGCCTTCGTTTCACTTTCATCTCGTAAATTTTTTACCTATCCAATGTTGACGAATCTATTGATACTTTTATGCAACTGCCTGTAGCTGTAATGTTTCCTATATCTGTGTAGGTAAAGTACCTAATCGTACGTGATTGTCTAAATAAGCAAATCATGTTTAAACCCGTACGTAGTATACATCTCATGTGCAGTACATATACATATGTATGTAGATGCAGTGGGAACCAGACAATGTACATCTGTGGAATGAATGTTATCGCGTGTAAAAGATTTCATTGATTAACGGTATTTTTCACCAGGGTACTTATTTTATTGATCCCGAATCCTAATACCGAAGAAAAGGAAACCGTAAATGAAGTGAAAAAAAAAAAATGACCCAGTAAAACCGCTAATCAAGTATTCCCATATCAATTAGCAATGTCACAAAGAGATCACCAATTACCTATTAAATAGTATTTGATGAAAATTGCACCATCATCGTAGAGGTAATGAAGCGATTCCTTAATGAATTTTTATTTTCTTACATGTTTTAAATTTCACTTAAATGAAATACCTATTTAATTACCTCGATACAATTTAGTCGGTGATTAGATGTCTTTAAGAAGTGTCCGATTGTGTCGTCTTCGTATTTTCAGAATTTGTGCGAAAGTATTAAAATGGTTCGCAAGGTTTTTAATTTTTGCCATTTCGTTGCGATAATTTTACTATGTTTTTGTGATGTGCTTTGGTGTACCGAAAATATCACCGGTGCTATCGATCCTGTCATTTTGAAAAAGGTTCGTACCTGCTTGCCCAAGACGTGACAACCTTGTGAATACGAGCTTGTCCAATTATACTCGGGGGTTTTAACCTCTTAATATGCGAATTTTATTTTACAGCTGTTATGCTATTACGGTCTAATGAACTTTGTGGTTCAAAAGTTTTATGAGTTTTTCAGGTAGAAAAATTTTTGAATGAAAAAATTATTGCCAAAATTCATTTTTATCACTTCAAATCACCCTGTTACAGACATCTCATTTGATGCCTTTATCCAAAGGCTGTAGTAGGTTAAACGTAGCCATTTGCCTATGGGTAGAAAAATTCAGATTTTTTGAAACAGACCCGTTAAGCACTTGTAAAAAACAAAAGGTGATAAGGAGAAAACAAAACATAAGAAAGGGTTATCTTGTTGAGTTTTCAACCGAATTTTTTCAAAGCTGATGTGAAAATGAAGATGTTAAAGGACAGTGATGTGGAATTTATTCGGGTTCTTCCGACCCTAAATATGACCTTAAAATTGACTTTGAAAACTTCAAGGTATACAGAGTGAACTTTTTGAGTTGGCAACTAAAAAAAATTTATTTTTGGAGTGGTGGCCTTCTCTGTAGTTTCGAAAACGTATTTTTTTTCGTTCGTTAAACGTTAAATTTTTGACCAAACACGACTCGTTTTGAGCTTCGAAGAGGAGAGTCACACTACCAAAAAATGTGGCAAATTGTAGAGTGTGTAAAATACTTTCAATATTTCAGGATTTTCTTCAGTGAGTCTCCCTTCCCCTCCTTGCTATACGAAGAAAGGTCTACTGGTTCAAGGCAAAAATGGATACGACGAAGATCATAGGGTAATTTTTTCTAATTGTCAGTTTAAAAGAGGAGCTTCATAGGCCTACCTCAGGTTTTCAAAGTAGATATCCATAATTAAGGGTTGGAAAGATTCGAAAACATTTCATACCACTTTCCCCAGATAGCCTCATTTTCATATCAAGTTAGAAAAAAAATATCGGTTGAAAACTAGAAATTCAATGTGATAACCTTGCTCCACCCCACTCTTACAGCGAGATGAAAAATCGCGAATATGCTCAAAAATCGTCTTACCACCACTTCTACTTATTACCTAACAAGTTCAGCCCAAAAATTTTAATTTTGTGACGTAAGGGCGAATGGTTAACGGTTATACTTAGCCTGCTATGGACTCTTACAGAATGAATTTTTACCCTTGAATATTACAGTTTCTCATTAATCGAAAACCTCTCAAACATTGGATGTACAAGGGTTAGTGTACCCATCAAGATATCTTATAAGATGTTTAAATCAGGGTAATTTGATCCTCTGAGCACGGATTCGATGATGGTTCTCTTTAAACCTTTTTTCAATTTCAAAATCATTCGAAATATTATGTTTCACTATTTACGGGTCATATTTGGTTGATTTTTAGTTTAGTCCAGTCAAATTGGCATTAAGCAACGGAAAAATTTATGGCTAATTTTTTTTCCGAATTGTAAATCACCACTCTCTAAGCAACATATTCAAAATTGGAAAAAATCGTACTGGTGCTCCCCCAGCCCCGCCCCATACCACCATTCGTGCCCCAAAAAACTGATTCTTTGCCAACAACTTTGCCTAACTTTGTTACTAAACGTGATACAGAAAAAAATTCGAATCAAAAAATGTAGCTGATGAAATTTTTAATAAAAAAAATCATTACATATTTCTTTCGGGAAATCGATTTAAGCACTTTAAAATGAGTTTGAAAAAGGCGCGTCGTGCTCCAACTTGATGTTCCGCGTAATGTTTCTATCGCGTGGCGAGAGCCAGCGGCCAACGTTCGTGACACGCGGGCTCAATTC
Source organism: Ferrisia virgata (assembly GCA_900060175.1). Taxonomy (NCBI): domain Eukaryota; kingdom Metazoa; phylum Arthropoda; class Insecta; order Hemiptera; family Pseudococcidae; genus Ferrisia; species Ferrisia virgata. Next base: position 3,170 of record FIZR01014311.1, on the reverse strand, counting down.
TTTTTCAACATACTTGAACAAATTACATGGACTAAATGCTATGTTACCTCATGTTAAAGTAATTATTGTTTGAATAAATGCACAATGTACATGTAATATTTTAAAATTACTTTTAATTTTATAAAATAAATTTATTCTCATCGTAATTTTCGCATGTCCCTTGATCATCAATAAAGTAAAATTGAAATATTGCGTTTAACCGGATGTTTCTCTTAAACATTTCCGTTCTAGTTTTTCAAAAAATCGTGGAAAAACGCAAAATGTGACATTTTTTTAAAATTTAAAAAAAAAAGGTAATGGTAAAAACTTGTTACCAGCGATTATTTTGGGTTTAAATATGTGTAGTAATTCTATTTTTAGAAAAAATCAAAAATAATTTTTTTTTTGATAGTCAGTTCTACAAATTGAAGAAATTAAATTGGGAAGCTGAAATTTTTACTACGTCATTTTGAGGTCATTTCGCAACCATTGTTGGCCCACTGTTGGTAGATTTCCAAAAACACCGAAATTGTAGATATAACTCGCAGGAGTAAAAATAGTAAAATATTATTTTTGGACCTCACAGATATTTCGTAAATCTATAGCTCAGGGTCTGGCTTGGGCTGTACTTTTTTAGCCTGATTTTTTATGGTATACTGTCGACCTATGGCAAATGAGCGGGGGGGAGGAGGCGGGGAGGAAAGGAGAGATAAAAAAAATCCGTTTTGGGTTCCTAGAAGACCATTAAGACCACCAAATGAAAAAAAAATTTTTGAAGTATGTAGAGCATTCAAAATTTTTCCAGCAGCTGAAATTTCAACCCCTAAGCTTCATTTGGGGACCAGTCATGGAGGGTGGAATATCCGAAAAATTATCAAATAACATTGCAAAATTAGCAAAGAACGAAATAACTCGACTTTATACCGCGTTTTGGCTCCCCCCCTTCCTTTGGTGTTGTGAAAGAGAATTGAGCCCGCGTGTCTATGAACGTTGGCCGCTGGCTCTCGCGACGTGATAAAGACATCACGCGGAACACCTTGTTGATGCATAACGTCTTTTCAAACTCATTTTAAAGTGTTTCAATCGATTTTCGAAAAAAATATGTAATAACCTTTTTTATTTGAAATTTGACCAGCTACATTTTTTTATTCAACTTTTTTTCTGTATCGTATTTAGGAACAAAGTTATGCAAGTTATTGGTAAAAGCGCGGTTTTTGAAGCTCAAATGGGGATATTTGGAGAGAATCATAAGGATTGGTGATCTGCAATTCTATAAAAAATACTTTTCGCTATAATTTTTTTCGCCATTTTGTAATTTTTGGGCTAATTTGACTGAACTAGTTCTATAATAGATTTTTTTTACGTTTTAGGCATTTCTCTTTATTTTTAGTACCTTTTTGCAAATGTTAGCATATGCTGAAATTTTGAAAAAGATGTGTACCTCATGACGATTTTTACCTATTTCTCTTAAAGTAAACTTACGTGGTTCAATTATGTAGAAAAAAAATCGTTTCAAAAATAGATTTTCTAAAAAAAAAACATATGAAATGATGTGAAATTGTGATGCTGGATATTTTTTGGTTGTATCTATCTCGGTATACCCTCAACTTGTTTCAATCAAGTATTACTTTTAATCCATCTATGGCCCTTAACAAGTTTCTAATCATAGTTTATGAAACCTAAATTTATGTGTACTGGACGTGGGGAATGTGGGTATACGATTGAGAACCTTTTACTTCGAAATTTTAATAAAGATAAGTACAGGAAATTAATTTAATTCGAGTAGATTTTTTCAACATAAGAGCTTATGTACTTGTTGACATTCAAAACTCTTTGTTCCTACCTCAACATGTAAAACATTTTTGCTATTAAAACAATACCTAGGGCTGGGTGTGTTAATTACTCTCAAAAGTAGTACAGTACATTCCACCGAATTTGACTGCACGAGCTAAAATAAGTATTTCAAGTACTTAATTCGACTAGAAATTACAATTCGTGGGCGCTCATAAGGCACACGATCACTGAACTTTGTATAAAATGACGACACGGTGTGGTGTGTTCTGCGTAGTGGTTCAGTCGGCGGCGTCAATTGTAGGTACACGTAAGTAGGTACAGTATACATGTATGTGTATTACAAACATACTTACATAGATTTTCATCGAGGTGTACGATATCCATAGGTTGTTCGGGCGTCTTCGGCCCAGCGCGAAATTGAGTTTTTCCTTCTTTTTTTCTTTACATATGTCGAGGTTAAACATATGTAAAATGGGGAATTAGCCACGGTGCGAATAATCTGCGCCGATGAAGAAGAAGTTTACCTATACTCAGACTCAGCGTACCCCGGATTGAATTGAATGCAAATTTTAATTTACGAGATTGTTAACGTTATGTAAATTAGTCATTTAGACGAGCTATAAAGACGTATCAAATTAGAATTGGTGAATTATGCGCCGCGCCGCCTTGCCGTACTGTGCGCTACGTCCGCTATACATTATAACAATAAAGGCACGCCGGATGGATTCGAAAGAGAAATGAATTAATTTGTTTACTCATACTTGGCCTACTAAAAAGTCTCCTACAATCGTCTATAGCTCTTGATTTGAAAAATGCTCAACAATATTGCAACGTGATTATGATTTTTTATAGATAGCTTGATAGGTGTATTTATAATCTCATAGACTACACTTTCTCGTAATGGTGTTTTGTGCGAATTGCCCGCTACGCGCAACGTGGGCGAATGTGAAAAATCGAATACTATTGTAATTCCTATTTCTGCCGAATTTAGACGGTTACACGGCTCGTATCGATTTATCGTATAGGGGACGAAGCGGGGGGAGGGGCTGAAGCATTCTTATGAAATTTACCATCGACTTTGTGACGTTTAATTCGCCCATTTTTGAACATTTCTCAAATAATATGAAATTTGATGTGTCTAAAATGTGCTTTTCAACAGCCCATATTTTCAGTTCCATTCAAATTTTCAAAAAAATTACATTACAAGCTATCAACTAAAATAGATATTAGTGTGGGTCAAAAGAAACGATTATTTTTTTTTCACTTGGTACCCTGAAAAACTGATTGGTAGACACCTCAAAAAAATTCTCTCTACGTATGAGCTCTTAATTTTAATAGGAACGTCCTCCGTCTTTCAGATTTCTATTTTTTTTATTGTTATAAAGAAAATTTCATAT
>FIZR01014310.1:0-12168 GCA_900060175.1 Ferrisia virgata | reverse complement strand
CAGGTCGAAAATATGTCAATTTATCAATGTGACCATCGATTTGAAACACATTTATGTGGATTTATTAATTTTTGTGTCCTTGACCAAGAAAAAAGTAAAAAATGGGATTTTTGGGTAATTTTTCTAGGGGGGCAAAAATTATTCTAGAAGGGGCAACGCCCCCTATTGCCCCCTTCTAACTACGGGCCTGTTTAGCGAGTTGAAATTTGATATGTAGATTCAATGGAGGTCCGAAATATGCCTTTAGTAGGTTTCAGCCATTTACACCAATATCTACTAGTACCCTGATCCCTGATCATGGAAAAATATCTCGTTTACTTTACGGAAATCAGGCTGATCAGGCTCAAAAAGTAAATCACTGCCTTACTTTTTTTCCTTTTTTTTTTATTTTCATGATCTTATTTATTATTAGGTATGCCTTGAAAATCACCTTCCATAGGCTTTAAAAGTTACAATGTTGGAAATCTCATTTCATGAAAAAGTATTTTTAATTTTTTTTTTTTTGCAAACTAGTACACCACGACAAAATGATATACTTTATTATGTAATTTCAAAGAGGACGTTCAATTTTGATTTTTTTTTATGTTCTGAATCATTCAAGCGGCGGAGTAAAATTTCTGCAGATGGTGAATGGCTGTAATTTTTACCACGTTCATTCAATACTATTCTGCGACTGTTGTGCCTTTGTTATCATCTCAGATATTCTGTTTGAGGATTTTTTTCAAAACTTTCCACAATCATTGGATCGTATACATATGTGTAAAGCAGTATTTATTTACCTACCGTATAGGCATAAATTTCTAACGAATTATCGTCATAACATCTCTCCGCATGTAAATTTTGTCTCCTGCTGGCATTGCGAAAACACAACAGTAGTTCGCTTCATTCCGATGCCAACTTAGTGGGTACAATACAAATTGCTTGATATCAAATTAACGATAAACTATACGGTATCTTGGTACCTTTCGTATACTCGTATATTACGATTCTCACACCTATGATTATCATTCATTCGCAGATGGTTTTAAATGATTAAACTACACAACTCGCGTCTCACACAGTTTGAGGTACGCATACGTACAAAGCTACAAACATATATTCAGGTAACGCCCTTTAAGATATCTCACACCGAGCATCGATAAAATTTAAATATACACGTATGTGGCTCGGCACGGAGCGTAAACACACCCCGCACAATTGACCGGGTGTCACGACACGTTGCAACAAACAATTCGCTCCGTAAGTAGGAAGTACACCTATAGCTACGTAAGATTTTCCTTTAAAATATTCATGTACCTACTTTTGTGAAAATTTACGTAGGGTATTCTCATTCTGCAGTGCAAAGTTGAAGCGTATCAACGTTGCATGTACTTGAAAGAATTTTAGCACAAGCCACAGAAGATGTATCTTTCACATTATGCTATACTATATTTCTTTGCACTTGAAACGCGATGCATTACACATATATTTTTGTCGAATTACCGCAACCGATCGCTCATAATGTAAAAAGTAATTCGATCACTGATTCTTAATCTAGAATGTATTTGGACAAAAATAAACCCGGGTGACATTTTTTTCCAGCCCTTTCACCTTCAAAGATCCGCCCTCTACGAAAAAAAATGTCAAATAAAAATTTTTCCTCGAAGGATTCCCTACATTTTTGGTTATTACAAAAATTGCATTCGAAGCAACCTTTGCGTCCCAAATCTCAAAAATGTACCCATCGAAATGCTCAAAATCAACTTATTTTCGTTTATCATGAAGAATATCGAATGTATAATTTAACATCGAGCTTGTTAACCGCGATGTATTCACCCTTCAAACCCCCCTCCCCCCCCGCGGGCCACTCCTCTCAATACTATTCTACCAACGTTCAAAATAAGCGATTCGAGCCTGTCTGCAGATTGAAAATTTTCATCGTGGAAATACTCGTAGTTAGTGATCGTTAGAAATATTTTAAAGTGCCAGAACCACAAAATCTACCCTCAGATTCACGTTTTGCGGGTTAAATCAACCCTATTTTCAAACTTTTCATCATTGTTCATTTCATTTAAATTTTCGAAGAATAATTTTTTTCACAAAATTCCCAAGTACCAACAGGTTATGGCTGCGAAAATATCAAACAAATCGTGGAAAATTCAAAATTCATGTCAAATTATCGTATAAAATGGGTATTTATCGAGCATCCTGCCTATATCTGTTGTTTCAGGTTTTAATTTTTTGCAATTCATCAAGCAGGTAAACACCAATATATTAATAAACTCAGTTAATGTTGAATTGGGGCACGAAAGGTGAAGGGGGTTCGGATGAAGAGTGGTTTTTGAGCTAGAAAATATTTCTACACATCTCTAATTATTTCCATGATGAAAATGTTCAATCTGCAAACAGGGCCGAATCACTTATCTTGAACTTTGGTATGCGGAGAGGGGGTTTGTGGGGGGGGGAGTTGTTGCGGTTACCATGTTAGATGTAAAGTTTTATTCTAAATACTTTTTGTGCATGTTGTCAACGAAAACCAGGCTATTGCAGTCTTTCGACCTACGGTGGATAAGGGGGGGGGGGGGGGATTTCAATAAAATCCGTTTCGGAGTCCTAGAAGACCATTACGACCATTTTTGGCCGTGTCGGATATTTATTTTTATTTTATTTTTCCCGAAGACTAAAATCATTTGTTCTGCTCAATGCTGATCAAAATCGTTCCAATTCGGCCAATCAGCTCAGTTTGACTGCGAATTAAATATATATGAGTGGGGATGACCTTGGGTCGAGATTCAGTCGTGTCCAAACTTAGAGGAGGCGATGCTGAGGGGGGCTGTATGGGCTAAAATCGCAAAAATTGTTCTCTATGTAAGCCAATCGATAGAAAATTTGAAGTTGTATGACACGTCCAAAAGTCAGCCTCGTAGTTCAATTAAGAGGGGGGGGGAATGTGAGTTCGACCTTGAAAAAGGGCTGTTCTTCCTCTATCTCCCCACCAAATCAACCTAAGAAGTTGAAATTAGGTATGTACATTTACCAAGAGCTCGAGATATGCCTTTTGGGGGTTTCGAATTTTCTATCTCATTGCAACCCCTCATAGCACCGAAAATGTGGGTTTTTGGTCGGTTTAAAGGTTTTTTTTCCCCTGAAGACTAAATTCATTTACTCCGCTCAATACCGGCCAAATTTTCTCCAAACAAGTGAATCGCGTTGATTTGGCATCAAATTAGATACACATAAGTGGGGACGACTTTGGGTCAAAATTCGGTGATGCCCAAATTTGGGGGAGGGGGTGCAGAGGGTCCAAAAGCGTAAAAATTATCCCTTTTTGAGGCCATCGATAGAAAACCTAAAGTTGAATAAAACTTCCAAAAATTAGCCTCCTACATGAATTAGGAGGGAAAATATGAGGGGTTTCCCTTTTTTTTTGACCTCGAAGAAATATCTCTTTACCAAATTGACCTAGGAAGTTGAAATTTACTACGTATATTTTATAAAGACTTTCGATGTGTATTTTGGGGCGGGGAGGGGGGAGGGTCTTGACTTTTCAGCTTCATTACATCACCTCACAGCCCCAAAAATGTTGTTTTTCGATCGATTTTTCTTATTTTTCGAGTTTGTTCCTCGCATAACTCCCCTACAAATTGAGCTAATAAGTTGAAATTTGGTAAGTAGATGTGCCTTTTGGTTGTCTCGACTGTTTGTTTGCTTTATTTCAATTCACATGATTATAAAATCTCACGAAAATCAGACTGAAAAAGCTATCTTTTTTTTTTGGCTATATTTGATATTTTTTTATATAATAAACGAGAATAACTTGATTTCAAGCTGTCAACATTTGGGACGCAAAGGTTGCTTCAAATGAAATTTTTGTAATAATCAAAAATGTAGGGAATCCTTCGAGGAGAAACTTTTACTTGAAAACTTTTTTTGCAGAATCAATAAAAAAAAAAAGATTCGCGCATTTCCACGAAAGAAAGGGGGAAATGTTGGAAAAAAAATTTTATCCAAATACACATTCTAGATTAAGAATCAGCAGTCGAATTACTTTTTAAATTCGGTGCGAGCGGAAGCCTTTTTTTTTTTTTTTGCATTAATTCGATTTCACAAATACATGCTATTATTAGCATAGGTTAGGTGTTACCAGTGTACATGTATAAATCGATATAAAAAGTATTATCATGCGATTACATTATTATACCTAGGGTAGGTTTATATTATTAACGAAAGCGTGTAAGTTCGACTTACCTGACCATGTTTATCCAATTCGTTATTGGTAAGCTTAACTTTTTCAAAGGAAACAATTTGTTTTCTAAGTTGCTCTCCGGAGAAAGGCGAATCCGGATGCATGTAAAGTCTATTTGGTGCTGGAGGATCAGCTTTGCCGGCCACAAGCCAGCAAGATCTATGATAAGCATATCTATATCTTTTATTATCTACAGGAATAATATCCATTAAAACAGCATATCGTTGATCAGTTCTAACACCTGTAAACGATACCCTGACCGTGGGGAACATTCGCCTGTAACATAGAAAAAAAAAAAAATACAGATTATAACTTATATATATATATATATATACGAATGTGAATATAGTAACACTGCGATCATCGCGTACATTCATACCTATAACATTGCATAGTAGTAATGTAGCTGTAGACGTAAATGTACAAAATAAATATATCTACAACTTACACTATATCGAAACAAAAATGAGTACAATGTTCGTTCGTGTGAATAATATATACTAATTTAAAAATACCACCTATTTAACCTCGTATAAAGGTGCTAACGTGTGTATAATAAGTTTTCGTCGTCAACACGATTAAAATTCATCACGTAAGTTTGGGCAAGATTATATATTCCTGATAAAGATACTGGGTACCTATGAAAAAAAATTTCAATTTATATTACTCCCTTGGAAAAAAAAAAAAAAGTAGCATATGTATTTACTGTAAAAAAAAAAAAAAAAAAGTAAGACAATCATTCAGGCCACGTCTGTCTCCGGTACCTAAACCAATCCGAAAACAACCGAGAGAGAGAGAGAGAGAGAGACAGATATAGAAACCCTAAATAACGCGGTATTATATCGCTAGTTATAATGTTATCGTTACCGTTATCGTTGTGTAGGTTCATTTTACACGTTGCCGGTTGCCGGTTGCCGGTGTTCTACATTATCAACAAAACTATTATTATCGTTTTTATCATCGGCAATTAGTTGATTCACACGTTTCTTCTTTATTATAAAGTGCTAGCGCCGCTACCAGACCTAACAATTTCGTCGACGATGAGCAGCCGTATTCGGTATTAAGTGTATACGAAAGAAAGCCGGCGCATGAAAACGTTATTACAGACTTCTGGTCGTGCTTTTTATAATACTTTACTTACTTACATGTAGAGTACGCGAGGTACAGTTCAACCATAATATGTACAACTATACGATATACGTATACAGACGTAGCTAGCTAGCTAGCTAGGTACATAGAACCCAAGTATATTGCCTACCTACCTTACTCACGTATACCAATCTCTCTCTCTCTCTCTCTCTCTCTCTCTATCTTACTCTAACCTACATCATCATCATCGGCCAGCTCGACCAGCACCAAACACTCCGTGCTCGGTTTCTGTTCACTCTTGGTTTTTTTTTTTTTTTTTTTTTTTTGAAAACTGGTTTTTTTTTTTTTTTTTTTTATCTGAAAACGAGATCTTCGTCGAAGCTAATAAAACTTGGGCTACCCGTCATTAGTATAGTTAAGTATTTGCGTGTTAAAGCGCATTTTAACTTCCGTCTGTAAATTCAACCAGCAAACGCGCGGCTTTGCTTAATTCATATCTGTTTTATAAAGAAAGAGCGCGAACCAAAGAGAAAGAAGATAAAACAGAAGAGGAGAAAAAAAAAAGGTATATACATATTAATAGAACTAGGTGTAATAAGTACAACGTTCGGGGCTATTAAATTATGTACGTAGCTCGTATTGAACACACACAAGGGTAAGAAAACACCAGTGAAAAAATGTAGCTTGAGCTAGAGAGGTACACTGAAAGTGTTTTTGTTTTGTTTTTTTTTTTTTATTCTTTCAGCAGTGTTCAAAGAAACTACGATTGTATGTGGTAGCTGTACTAATATCGAAACGAAAATGACCGATTGAAAGAATTCGTTTCCGAGAAACTTTTGGTTTCGTTATTCTCGCCTCTTTTCATATTTTTTTTGGATGAAAAAAATACTATAATACATAATATTTCCTATTGTGTGTGGTTCGACGATCCCATTCATCGTATAATTGCTACTGCCAACGCCACCGGTGTAATTATCATCAGTCGATGGTTTCTCAACATCGCAGCCATGTAATTTAGAATATTTTAAAATTATTTGTATCGTTTACCATTACTCTACAACGTATCTGGTATACAAAGAATGAATTTCAATACAAATCGATTCCTATTCTTCGAATTGGTTTTTCACTTTCAAAACGTTGTTATGTTTATCGAAAGTTGAAGATAAAAAAAAGGGAATTTTTTTACATACGTATATCTTTTGTTTCCGTCCAAGTATCGATGTTTTTTCTCGCCATAATTGTTACGTGAAGATGAAAAACCATAGGCTGGTGCGGTGTGGAATTCTTTGCAGACAAAGACGAAACTTGACTTTTTTCTGTGAAATGGGCAGCAGGGTGGAAGCTGTACAAATTTATCTTAATCATGCGTTTCCGATGGACATGCTTTGTACCAGCCCCCCCCCCACTCACCCTATGTTCATGGGGAGTAAGGTGGTCGATTGAAAAATTGCTCGTTAAATTGACATGGATATGTTTTATAAGACTGGGGGTCATTCTCTTTATGCTAAAATGTTAACATGGATATGTCTGAAGGATGGGAAAATCCGAGGAAACTCACAATAAAAGATGAGTATGGCTGATTTTTGGACTTTATGTTAAAATGTCTGAGTTCAGTATCAAATTTTAGATTTGAAGTTTTTAATGAAAAACTCCCGGTGAAAAATGATTGTAAAAGATTTTTGCACTAAACTCGTGTTAAAATGTTAAAACTCACGATATAAGATGATTAAGTAAGAATGATTTTTGTACTTTATGTTTGAAATGTCGACATGAACATGTCTTTGCACTTGATGGTAAAATTTCCAAACTGAATACATGTGCTGTTATCTCTCTTTGCGTTATTTTGAATCTGGCCCTAATAAGTATACGATGAATTATATCAGTCATTTTGGTCGATAAATAATTTTCGAATTTCAGTAACAAATAATAATCAACGTGCCCAAAATGGTAAAAATGGGGTTTTTCAAACAATTAATCTGACGTTGTGTTACGCACTTCTCTTTTCTCCACCTTGCATCGTAAATCATTCGATTTTTATAAATTGGCTTGGCGTTTTTCTCTACCATTGTGGTTGATATACCGAAAAAAATTCCAACTGCGACTGATTTTGAAAAACATATGTATCTATTCAACTGTCTACCTCATTTTAGAAATTTTCAAGCACATTTTATGATAGGCGAATTTTTAGCCTAATTTTTTGTGTCATATTATCAATGAAAACCAGGCTATTACAGTATATCAACAAACGAATGGGGAGGGGGGAGGGGATATCAACAAAATCTGGTTTGGGGTACTAGAAGACCATTAGGACGATTTTTAGCCTTGTCAGATATTTATTTTTATTTTTATTAAATTATTTTTTTTTTCCTCCAACGTTAAAATCGTTTACTTCGCTCGATACCCACCAAAATCGCTCCAATTCGGTTAATCGGCTCAGTTTGACGGCGCATTAGATATATATGAGTGAAGATATACTTGGGTCAAAATTCAGTTTTGCTCCATTTTGGGGGGGGAGGGGGTGCTGATGGGTCAAAAACACAAAAATTGCCCCTTTTCAAGCTAATTGATAGAAAATCAAATATTGTATAGTATATCCAAAAATCAACCTCTCAAGTCAATTAGGAGGGGAGATGGCGGTTTTTCCCCTTTTTGACCCTGAAAAAGAACTGTTCCTCCCCTATCTTCCCACCAAATTGAGCTAGGAAGTTGAATTTTGGTATTTTTAGCTCCATTATAGCCCCTCACCCCCCCCCCCCCCCTCAAAAGTAGTTTTTGATCGCTTTTTCTCATTTTTGAAGTTTTTCCAGTTTGTTCCTCACATAACTTCTTTCCAAATTGAACTAGGAACTCGAAATCAGGTATGTACATTTAGTAAGGGCCCAAAATGTGACTTCTGAGGGTCTCGACTTTTCAGCCCCATTTCACCTCTTCACAGCCTCTAATAATTGTTGTTTTTTGGTCGTTTTTTCTTATTTTTTGAGTTCTTTGAGTTTGTTCTCACATAACTCCCCTCCAAATTGAGCTGGGAAGTTAAAATTTGGTATGTACATTTAGTAAGGACCCTAGATGTGCCTTTTGGGTGTTTCGACTTTTTAGTTCCATTTCACCTCTTCGCAGCCTCTAAGAAGTGGGGTTTTGGTCATTTTTTCTCATTTTTTGAGTTTGCTCATGGCATAACTCTTCTCCAAATTAGGCCAGGAACTTGAAATTATGTATGCGCATTTGGAAGGGGCTCTAGATCTGTCTTCTGGGGGTGTCGACTTTTCAGCCCCATTTCACCCCCTTACAGTCCTAAATTTGGGAGTTTTTGGGAGATTTTTCTCACTTTTTGGGTTTGTACCTCGCATAACTCCCCTCCAAATTTAGTTGGAAAGTTGAAATTGGGTATGTATATTTAGTAGGGACCCTAGATGTGCCTTTTGGGGGTTTCGACTTTTCAGCTCCTTTGAATCCACGCTGGTTAGGAAAAAAAGCATCGCGTTTCAATTTTCAGTATCGCTTCGCGATACTTTTTTTTTTTTCAATGGTGAAAACTTTATGGTTCTGAATTGAAATGACAATTCATGCTTTTATAATATTGCCCTCCACCCCCTTCTCTCTCGTCATGAAATACTCGTGCATCTGAATTAGATTTTATAACACCGAAATACATGTTACATTACACATGTATCTGGTTGTCTTCGCAGCAAGTGTACACATTTACGCGGTGGTATTTATTTACATAGGTAGAGAGAGGTACATGTTAGCACATTAATGACCGGTCACCGCGACCCGCGCTCTCTCGTATTCCCAGTCATTGATGGATTTTTCATTATAGATCAACGCTATCATGGTTCTTTAGGTTTCTGTACATATACAAAGTTCATGTATACAGTACACATCAGTAAGGTGTACAGGTACACACGCAAACACGAGGCACACACGGGGCATGGAAGAGTGTCTATCATAATATTTTGAAATACGAGTAAAAACTCATTAAAAATTTCTTCAGACCATAAACACAAAATTAATCTATTGCGGATGGAAACATCGCATCGTCCATACGATCAGTTCAAAATCGTAAAAAAAAAATTAACGACAATTTTTCACCTTTATCGACTTCGTTATTAGTACTCTCAACGGTTCATATTTCACAATGTACATAGGTAGGTTGGTAGGTAGGTAGGTAGGTAGGTAGGTACATTACATACGTATATATTATATAGGTATAGATACTTATCTTGACATGCACGTACGTTGTGATCGATATTATACATATATGGTACATACATGTACCAGCAGAGATACACGCAGGTATCTTTGAACCCAGATTCTCTGCGAGAGCTACTCGTCTTCGAAATAAAGTAGCCGAACCCGAATATTATTCGAAGAAGAGAGAAGAAAAAAAAAACTTCGGCAACTGATCGTCAAAAGGAAAAAAAAAAATTCCGTTAAAAATAGACCGCAAAGTGGCTCATTTAAGTTATTTATGTTTTTACAGTGTATAATAACAACGATAGTATCTGTTCATGTATAACACATCAAGGGTGTTGTGATGGAAGCGAATGCGGGAGCGGGAGGTAAAAAAGTAGCGCCACAAGACTACTACGCTAGTCGTCAATTTATACTTTAATTTTCGGTTAAACGATTATATGTGTTGTGTACATTTATATACACGTTCGTAGGTTACGTGTGTGTATGTGTGTGTGTGTAAGTTGGAAGCTGTTGTAAAATGTAAATAATCCGATTAATAAATTCTTTTTTTATTTTCTTATCGAACACGAATAAAATTCCTTTTATACGTGTTAATAAGTATACCAATTACTATCTGATTAGTTTAGTCGAACATTTTCGATTAAACGATAAAAATCATTAAAGATGCTGTTTGTAGTATTATTACCTTACCGAAACATATTAGTACAGAACAACAGGAATACTGTACTAGGTCTATAGGTACATTGTACCTATACCTACTATAGATAGTTTGTATTTTAGCTCGATATCGGATACTCCAAACTGTTTTCCTAAAAAATCGTGCACGAATTTTAAAATCATCAGAAGAAATCTATACGAATATAATAAGTACATACTACATACGTATACTTAGGTACATATATAATCAGCGCGTAACCCCAATCAACTTTTTTTTGGTTGGTTGTACAAATATATTTGTACCCATATATATATATATATAAAATAAAACCTTCAATTAACAAGTGTTTCTGTTTACCATACGATTGCAATAATGAAACGTATTATAAAGTACCAAAACTCTATAGTTATCTAATGTGCGTACAATATTAAGCCTATAAGTTGAAAATTTGAAAATTATACGGATACTGATGAGTGTAGGACATGAATACGTGTACCTCTCTATGTAGATGTACGTGTTGTCGACGAGAATATTTGACTGGTATAGGTTTAGGTACATGTGTAGACTATCGTGAATGCTGAGTTGTGTGCAGCATAAATGAAAACATCAATTAGTATTGGCTTTCACTAGGTAATTATTTTAAATGTTAGTGAGCCGCCGGCTTCCATACACGGAAGCATTTATGTGTAAATTATTCCTCGGTTCGATTTATATACGAATACATACTATGTAGATGTACCTATCTACCTAATACCTATCTCGAAACCTATACCTTATCTACGGTACAATAGGTACGTAACGTACAATACGAAGAATATACGAAATATTGATTTATTTTACGTCTTGTCGTACAGGTTAAACGATATGCATTCGAAGAAAAGCGTATTCATTTTTTTTCTATTTCCAACTTGAGCGACGTAATGTACCGATTTAAAATATACTCACACTTATTTACTAATGCCGACGACACGCTGGTTAAAATCGAATGACCTATAGAGCTTTTGAAAGGTATTCGCATACTCGGTAGCTGGCATAGCAGTGCCGTAGCCAGCAATTTATTGTTAAAGAGGAAGGGTAAAGGGGTGATTTCGGCCCCAGCCCTGATTTTCAATCTAATGCCCCCACATGGAGTAGTACCTTGGTGTAAAAAATTCTGTTACGGTCGTTTTATTGCATTATTATCAATAATTTTTAATTTCAACCGAAGCGAAAATCCTCTATCAATTAGTATAAAAATGAACAATTTTGTACGTTTTGGCCCCTCAGCGCCTCCTCACCTAAATTTGAGCATAACTAAATTCTGATCGAAGGGCACTCCCGCTCTGGTTTGGCGCTGCAAGCAGGAGCAATGAGGCTGAAAAGTCTAGACTCGCAAAAGGCATATCTATGGCCCCTACTAAGTCTTTTTTTTTCGGCGGACCTCATTTCCAAACTTAGCTGGGTGAGGTATGTTAATTGATGATATTTAGTACAATCTGAGATTATACAACTTACTTTCTTCACCTGGTACCTAAATGGTTTGTTCAGGATGAGAGATACTACCATTAAACTAATGATCATGGAATCGACCTGGGCTAAAAACCCCTACCCGTCGTGGTAGTGGGGAACCATGGTGAATTTTACAAATTTTCTTCGCAAGATTCTTGGTTGTTCATGCCTTCTTTTGAAGCCTCTTCAAGCCTTTTCAAGCATCAATGGCGGAAGTGATGGCCTGTTTGAGCTGGCCCTAGCTGACGAATTACTAACCGCATGAATAGTTGGTGCTTTCTGTTGAATACGTTGAGTATTCCACGAAGGCGTGCAATAGCAAATCGAGTGCAGTTCAGAATTACGCGATGCGCAGTTTTTGAAAGTCTGCAGTTTGAGCAGAGTTTAGTGCTCACTTTTCGGCGTACGAATAAAAAACGCCTGAAGCATCAATGGTTGGAGATTGCTTGGCAAAGCCAGTAGTCGAGAGGTAAATCAGAATTCAGCCTCGTAGATACACATCAGGGATGAGTTC
>FIZR01014309.1:0-18757 GCA_900060175.1 Ferrisia virgata | reverse complement strand
ACGTTTTTGGAAAGTTTGAAGTGGCTTGACACGACAAAACGATAGAAAATGTATTTAAAAATTTTAAACTGACCATATGAGGTGTGAAAGAGAACAAATTGTACATGAAATCAGTAAAATAATCGTCATTTCAGCAAGGTCCAATAACTAAACATATTACACAAATAAAAAAAAATCATTGAATGATGATAAGCTTGATAAACAAGAACCGTGGCAATTGAATAAATTTTCCAGCTATCCAAACACAAATCACTAAATTTTGCCTTTTTTATAATCAATAAAATACGCTACGTACAGATTTTTCAATCGCTTTATTTTTCTAATCGTCAAGCCATAAAGCTTGACATGTAGTATTTGGAATATTCGGTTGTTAAGCCATATGATTGGACATTGAATATTAGGAATAATTTTTGAATTTTCACATAGCACTGATAGTGTTGAGAGAAATGAAGTGCGTATTTCAAGGAATAATTTTAATTTAATAGTTGAATCCGTTTGAAAAGACATTCAATTGGAATTTTTCCAATATCAGTAACGTTGAAAGTCTCTGCAGGATTTCTTGATAACGACTGTACGAAATTCGATGAATTTTAGATATGTTGTAGAAGACAGTACCCCCGGCAAGTGTACCGAGCCTTTTTTTGAACTTTTTACTTCATATCAAAATTATTTGAGCTTGAAGTCGTTTAGCATGATGATATTCTCGCTACGTAAAAAAAAATCAAAAAAGGGCTCTATACACCAAGGCTTGAGAGCGGAACGCAAAGAACAGAACGAAACGGAGAGAACAAAACGATTTTGTAAAGAGAGAAACGATTGGGAACGAAACACTCTTCACTTGAGAAGGAATGAAACACATTTGGAACGAAACAAAAATTAAACAAAAAGATTGAGAACGAATGGGAACAAATCAATTGGGAAAAACTCGTAAAAAGTCCAGCAAATACAACGTTGGATCCACGATTCAAAGGCATAATTTCGTACAAAGTTGAATTTATTGCTTTGAGAGACTACATATAAGCTGCAAATTAGGGTTTAATTAACCATTGTATCATTGAGAGTTAGAATTATCTGTAAAGATAGGAACAGAACGGAGCGAAATCCTTAAAATAGTTGAAGGGATCAGATCGGAGAGAGCAAATGTAATTATTTCCAACAAGAGAGTTATAGATACATCAATGCTTTTTTGAAATTTGGGAGTGGAACAAAACGAAATAATCGTTTCGGTTTTAAGACTTGCTGCACACATGTCGGAGGTACAGTTTTCTACAACATAAATCCAAAATTCACCGAATTTCGTTCAGTCGTCTTCGAGGAATCCTGCAGAAACTTCTAACAGAACTAATATGGTTGAAATTTCTCAAAAACGGCAAAAATTCCGATTGAGAATCTTTTCAAATGGATTCAACTGTTTTATTATTTCAAATTAATATTATTTTGTGTATTTTGCTCAGTTATTTTTCATTATCAACTCTCAAACAAGAAAAAATGGAAAAATTCATTTATCTAAAAATTACTACCTTAGAGATTGAGTACGTTACCTTTGCAACTCGAAGTCCCACCATAAAAGCTCGTAAGAGATTCGAGTTGCATATAGAAGTATACGAAGGTATACTAGATTTGCATATGATTTGAGTTACTTTTTCAACGTTTATGTATTCGATGAACTGAGAACTAATACCTGGTACATTTTAGTGCTTTGATGAAAATACCAGGTTACTACTTCAAAAATGATCTAGAATCATTCTTCGCATCTGGGCTCTACTTATGTGAAAGTAAGAAATGAAAATGTACTACATATTGGTACATAATTCAGAATCAGTTTTCATTCAGCATGCTGAAGTTGGTAAACAGCTAGGTGATTTTTTTGAAAGTAAGGAACGAGCATTGTTTTTCAGAACACACCAACAATTCAACAATTGCTACTTTTTTATTCCAAATTAAAGTAGTGTTCGAAGTTTCCCAAAGGATCAGAAGTATAAAATTCAATTCAGTAATTAGAATCATTGAACTTTGGCCAATTCGTAGAAATTACAGTTATATCCCCTCCTCTCCGTTTGATAACGAATATCATGTCAGAAGATCGATTTCAGCTGACTAATTTTGAGTACTCTAAAGCTGATTAAAGAAACATTGCTTCTCGTAGTAGAAAAAGAATGCAAAATTCAATCTGAATTAATCGAATGCATGGGAACAGACTTGCAAACGGGCATGTTTTGCGTTTTCCTGCACTCCGTCGAACCGTCTGTCTATCTACTCGCCATCAAATGATTTGATGGCAGTACCTGGTTTATTTACGTCGCTATTTACTAACTTTTATCTCTGTCCGGATAAAAGATAAAACACGAAAATACGAGCGATAACTCACATCACATGCCATTTTATTGAAGTTCATAGCACAGTAACGCAGTAAATGAAAATAGGTGATTTTTAATTCGAAAATCGGTCAATTTTTTGTCAAGAACTGAGTTGATTGTTATTGCAGTGTTGCCTTTTTTTCTGTTTGTGATTAGCAAATCGCAACGCAGAGTCAGCGAGAAAAATATTCAGTGTTACCTAAAATAGTCGATGTCTTACTGATTTCGCGATAGAGAAAAGAATTCTGATTCTGAAGAAAAATATCAACAAGTATCTGTTCGACGTGTCAGTCTAACTTCTATATTTTGATTAATTAATGACGATTTATGTGCTGTATTTATGTTTTAATATCTTCGTAATATTTTAAGAAACGAGTATCGTGAGTTTTATTTAAAGCACTCGAGTTTTGCCGTACGTTTCCACAGGTTAAAATTTTTCCGATTCGCTGAAAACATGGACGCCATACGAATGCATTTGAATTGGCTATCAAATAATAGTCGAAATATGACCGAAAGTAAGTTATTCATGTTTTTCTTTTTTTTTGTTGGTAAATATTCTTTGTACGTATTTACAATTCTTGATTCGGTATTGGTGTAATTGCTAAATGATCTTATGTAAAACTACCTGCCATATTTAATTTGAGTCGAAATTTCAACATGCTGGCAACATGGAATTTTTCTGTTCAACTTTAATAAATTATTTATATTGTTGAATTATAATACATTTTCATGTACGTACGAATCGTGCTGTAAATGATGTTGTTTTCTTTTTTGTACTCAGCCCAGAAGGAAGAAATTTACGGTCTCCTAAATTCTTTGAAAAACCAACTGGCAAGTCGAATGGGTATAGTATCTGCTATTCAAAGTTTTGAATTTCTGAAGTTACTTGTACATATTATACAAATTCATATTCATAAACAGGAGCTTCAGGTTCAACGAACCTAGATCAACAACTTCATGAACTTTCAAAAATTATCGCACGTACGAAGGTCCAGAATGAGAAAACATGCAATGAAATAGAAGATAAAATTGACTCTAAAAGTGGGTTAATTTTAACTTCGCAGATACGCTAAGTATACCTTTTCAAGTGCTTTCCATTCAATTTTCACACAAGTTTTTGTAAATACTAGATGCCTCCCTTGAATCAAAAATTAACAATGTTTCAAATATCGTTAGCAAAGAAACTGGCTACATTCATGGGAAAATTGATTCGATCGCAAAAAACTATGACGAACAAAGTTTGTACCTAACTAATCGCATCTTTCTTCATTTTTGTTTTTCTTTTCTGCATTGATTTAAACTAATTATTTTTTTGTTTTTAGTTAAAATGTTGCAAGATCAGATCGAAAAGCTGAAGAATGAAAATGATCAAAAACAACAAGGTTTGCATTTTTATCGATTTTATTTTTTGTATTCTATGAAATTTTTTTATCGACTAGATACTTTTTCAGAGGAAAAAAAAGTAAAAAATGAAGATATTGATCAATTAACAAAAGAATTGAACGATTTGATGAATGGTTTTGATCCGGAATCGTGTATAAAAACTCCCAACTCCAATCCTACTCAACCCAAAGGTCCTCCTCCTCCATATGAACCATATCCGCTGATGGCACCAAATCAAAATATGCCTCATTTTCCACCCTGCCCTCCTCCACTACTTTATCCGATGCCCAGTCCATCACCTATGGTTCCACCATTTCGATACAATTATCCCTTTCCTAATTATCCTCCTCAACCGCCATGCGATCAAAATCGAAACGTTTATCGATTTAGTGGTAATTCCAATCCAGGACCTAGTAGTAATTTTGCTCGGGGTGGTGGTCATCAAACGTCTCGTTTTAATAAACCATTTACTCGTACAAATGATGGAAAACCTGATTTCAATTCGAAAAAGAAGTATTGTGATCCTCATTGGAAAAAATTCGATCATAAAAATAGAGATCATGGAAATAAGTAAGTCTACTTTTGGAGTTGTGATATCGCATTAAATGGCCGTGATAGAAGTCATCTCATAGATTGACTTGTATGTTTCGTTAGAAATGAGCCCTCAAAAAGCGCGAATGATAAACCGTATCATAGAACCGCATCGCGAGATCAACAATCTGGTCATGATCATTGCAGGTAATTGTAATCATTCTTAGTGAACTATACATTTTCGTTTGAATATACCATGTACCTATAGTTCAGTTCTATTTTTGCTACTGTGCGTTAAGCAATCGTTAATTTCAATTTCGAATAGATCCAACATTTCAAATCCAGTGAAAAACGATGCAGATAGGAGGCATAAACGTTATCAACAATTTGGAAAAAATCGTTCGCAAAAGTAAACACCTGAGAGTAGTATACGTATATTCTTTTTAGCGCAGTTTAGCGCAATCACAGATTTCTTCATTTTTGACCTGATATTTGAGAGAATTTAATATGAGGTTAAAAATGAAGAAATCTGTGATTTTTATGCATTGGAAATATCAGTTTGGAATTTTTGAAAGTTTTAAATTCTCTCAAATATCAGGTCAAAAATGGAGAAATCTGTGATTGCGTTAAACTGCGCCAGAAAGAATATACGTATACTACTCCTGAGCTTAGTGGAATTTTATATCATATCATTATTTTTCGACATTTTATTTATCGAATTTTTTAGTCAAGACGATGGGTGTGATAGTGATACTTCTACCTCGTCCCACGTATCTTCCAGCATCCCTCAGCAGAAGGTTTTGCATTCGGGTCCATCTAAAACAACTACCAGCAAAAGTTCTCATTCATCGTCAATGAATAAAAATGCATCTTCGCACTCACAGAAGTAATCATTCTCTTTAATAGCTGCTATATCAATATAAAATAATAATGTTTGGGGAATTTTGTAGGAAAAATGACAATGTAGGAGGTGATACTTCAAAAGTGGTTCATCATCGTAAAGAATCTGGCAACAAAAGTGGGCATCAAACTCATTTAAAAACCGCATCGACGAGTAAAAACTCAGCTCAAGTAATTAAACAGGGAGATAATTCAGACCTTATGAAAATGAAGTATCCATCGAAAGTAGAAGCTTTGAGAAATGAAGTGGATGTAAGCTTGGTCGAAAATTTGAATGACGATAATATCTGTATTCATTATTAACTTGAATGTTAAATTAATTTTCAGATTAAAAAACGCTTCGATCTACCGGTCACATGTCTTGGAAAAAAAAATGGCGTTCCAGTAAGTAGAGTTGTTCGATGTCTTGCGGACATTTACAGATTCGAAGAAGAATTTGGCTCTTGCCAAGTTGTTCGATTTTGATCTTGAACGTTGTTGCCGTGCTCGTGTGTTCATTACATTAAGTTGTTGATATTACTCAATTACTGGTCAGGTTTTGATTTTTTTGATTAAATGCATATCTTATTGGTTGTTCTAACTCGACTGTTTGTGAAAAGAATCAAATACCTACTTTAAATTATGTACGCTTTCCACGACAGGCTTCAGTAAGCATTGAGTTATCGATTGGAAATGTGTTACGAAACTATGTCTATTTCTTGTACTTGCTTTTTGTTTTCAATTTTATATTCGTAGGCATCAACCTTGTAATCTGATTCTACTTTAATGATACTGTATACAACGTTTTGATTTATAAAGAAGTTTGAATTTCTGTTTATTTATTTATTTTTTTATTATTTCGAGTTCAATACAAACTATGTGACAGGATGAGATGAGAATTTTTCGTAATGAATTTTACCCATTTTCCTGTTCTGGTAAAAATAAAAGCAAGAATATGAAAAAAATGAAGGAGAATTAGACTATGGAATCAAGAACAGAAATGGAAGTAGCAGTTTGCATGAAATTGGATGTTAGAGACATCCAATTCATCAGGTGACACGAGTTGCTGGATTAAGACTCGGGAGTTTTTTGAAAAGGAAAGGGCTCTAGAAAGAGGGTTATTAAAGCGACTTAATCGTAATATGCCTAATGTCATACTGAAATTTTGACGATGGTAGTTTAAATTTCCAATATTGTATTACATATAGCCGAAGTGGAACTTGATTGAAACCCTTGAAATGAGAGAACGAAACGAACTTATTTGAAAGACGTTCCATCGGTTGGGATTTGTGATTCATTAAAGACCGACTCTTTCCTACCTGATAACTATCATTCTATCATTAGATCAAACAAACCAAACCAAAACTACATTATAAATGAACTACATCAAATGCAATTTATTTCGCGGGATTTTAAGAAGTTCACTTGAAAACGCTCACAAACAAATTATTTTCAAATTTTACGAATATAAATGTTAGTTCTTTAGCTGTGAAACTTGTGCAAGTGACAGGTATTCATTTTACCGGTACCAGTGCTAGAAAAATGATAATGTGTTTTAGATACCATATAACCGAATATTCTCTCCGATTTGATACTTATTATTCAGTAAAGGTACCGATAGATACGCCGGAAATGCGTAATGTTCTTAACAGATGAATGATTTAAACGTAATATTCTCCATTTGTAGTGATTTGGTCAGCTTTAGAATTGCAGCACGTTCAAGTTACCCAGCCATTATGACATCAACATCGTCGGCTAATCAGTCCGGAGCGAATAAAACGTGGGAATTATCTTTATATGAATTGAATCGCGAACCTCAACATGTGGTCACCGACGATACAGAAATCAAAGTTTCGCCTAGAACTCTACACAGCGAGCTCATGTGTCCGATTTGTTTGGATCTACTGAAAAAAACAATGACCACTAAAGAGTGTCTTCATAGGTTTTGTTCCGAGTGTATTATTACTGCTCTAAGATCGGGAAATAAAGAATGCCCCACTTGCAGGTGAAATTTGATACTTTTTAAATTATACGTACTCGTTGAGCATTCTTACAAAGTTTTACCTGAATCAATGACATAACACTTTCAGAAAAAAACTTGCATCCAAACGTTCGCTTAGACCGGATCCAAATTTCGATCTGCTGATACAGACTTTATACCCGAATCGAGAAGAATACGAGGCTCATCAAATAAAATCTTTGGAAAAATTAAATAATAGTCAAAGTCAAGCGGCGTTGGTGTATTCGATCAGCGAAGGTATTAAGGTTCAAAATCAAACTCGTTTTCAGCGTGTAACTAAACGATCTCAAAACGATGGCGAAACGTCGACACCGGCGGTTAACAATAATTCCGAATCCAGTATACTCGATGCCCAAGCCGATCCTCAACCCTCCACTTCGGGCAATAAATTACATTCTGATAATACTCGCTCAAAAAGAAGTAAAACCACCGAAGGTCGTACCACTGTAGATTTTACCGACTCCGACGACTTGGAGCTTATTTTTAAACCTCATCCAGCTGAAAATGATTGGTCTTTTACTAAATTTTTCACCGATGATTTGAAACGTTATTTGAAAACTTCGGCCGATGCTACTGGTAAATTTAATTTTTTTAATAGCCTACTGAATAGTTTGATTGATGTAGAATTATTATGTTTTGTTTTAGTCGAGCATATAAGCAAATACGTTACTGAAAAGGCCAGCAGAGATTGTGGTATGGATTTGAGTAAAGTCAAATTGAAGTTTTACGTTTTAAATTTACCTAATTCCAACGAATATATCCCTCTGAATGATAAAGATACTCTGCAATATATTATCGACAAATACTGGCAAAATGATACTCCTTTAGAATTGTATTATAATTCAAAAAAAAATTGAACTTCTATATTATACATTGTGCAATTATGACATACATATGTACCATGTTCAATAATTGTCCATGCTACTAGTGTTCAAAAATTGATCCTGTCTGAGTCTAATTCCAAATATAGTCCTACTTATTGTAAGATGACTTTATAAAATAATCGTCCTTTTTATGGAACTGGTATAGATGTGTGCTGTCTTAATGCCAAATATTTTGTATTATTCACCCTCAAGTGCAATCTTGATATGCAAATTACATATGCCCATATTTGTACAATTGCATTTATAATACGGTCATTTTTCATTTTTATATGTATCTTTTTATTTTATTTTTTTATTGTTCGAAACTTTATATTTTTAGTTTAGCTCGAACTCGAATTCTTGATGAATTTATATTTCTTATTATTGTCATTACCTATGATACAAGTATGATTTTACGTATCGTTTTTTAATTTTGTTCATGTCGTATTCATTGTTACCTTTTAGTATATTTGATATTTGTACAGAATTTGTTAACGTTAATTGATGTGTGTAATAACGATTTCGTTATTTTCATTTTCCTAAAATATCGTGAAAAATCGATATGCGCAATTATTAGTCTTGTGTTATAATTACATACGTATGACTCTTTTTTAAAATCTAGAATACAAAGTTTTCATTTATTCTCAGAGAAATAATGCAACGAATAAAATTAGGAAGTCCTATTGTGATTCGTGGAATGTTGAGAGTATCGAGAGCCAAGAGGTTTTAGAATTTAATATTTCTTTAGTAGAATAATTCCTTAGTTTTTCACAATGAAAATGTCATTTCATTGATTTGGTATTCATTCAAAGCATTTAGTGTTGTACCGATATAAGTTGTACTGGTACATTGCTACTTTAAACATCGTATTGTAGTAGCAAATTCTAGCCATTTCAGACATAACAGAATTCGAATTTTACGAGGAATCATAAATCGGAAATTCAAAATAGAATACTGGTTGTGTATGCTGTGATTTGAAAAATTTACCGGCAAACTAAATAATGAGAAGTACTATTCATATACATAGACTACACGCACTGAAACTACAAGATGCCCACCTGATGGTTACAGCGGTAAGGGGTTTACATGCAATCCTGGTACCGAGGTGTTCATGCAACAGTCCTTAGGAGCGCTATTCACTAAATCCCACAGAAGCAAAGATGGGGGAGGGCGCGAAAAACCTCCCAATTAGAGGTCTGCACCGACAAGATATTGGCGGCGGCAGCACGTCCCTAAAAATTTATCGGCGTCAGCGGAGTGAAAGTGGAAATTACGAAAAATTTCAACTTTATTGAAAAATAAAACATGTAATACTTTTTCAGCCTGATTTTTGTGATAAAACAATTATGAGTATTGGAAAAACGTATTTTCCTAACTGACATTGCAGGTAGGAAGGGATCAACGGGGCTAAAAATTCGAAAACCCCAAAAGACACATCAAGGGTTCCTACTTTTTGGAGCTGTGCCTCATTTTCAAGAAATCCTGCAAAAACTATCAATGGAACCAACATGGCTGAAATTTTTAAAAAATGACAAAAATTCCAATTGAGCGTCTTTTTAAATGAATTCAATTGTTCCATTATTTCAAATTAACATTATTCTTTGTATTGTGCTAATTTTTTTTTCATTATCAACTCTAAAACGAGAAAAAAGAAAAAATGGAGAAATTCATTTGTCTAAAAAATACTACCTTAGAGATTGGGTATGCTACCTTTTGCAACGCGAAGTCCCACCTTAAATCGAGAACATAAACGCTTGTTTACTTGCTGAATGGCAACATTGTATAAATTTCATTATTTGATTTCTTGACAAATCACACGATTGAAATCAAAACATAACCAACCACAACTTGAGATTCATCATCATAATTTTGAAAAAAAACGCTAATTGGCTATAAATATCACACTAAAAATAATCACAACTAAATTATCCAAACAAAATTAATAGTTGGTAAGAATGCATGAAGTACCGCAACCTGCAGCATTTTAAACAATATTTTTCCATTCCATGTCTTCCATGATGTTTCCTACTTTTCAATCTTCGTTTTGATGGTACGAATTGATTCAGAAGATATGACAATTTTAACCGTTTGTAATAGTGGATAAAATTGAAATCAATTAAAATATAATTCTCATCACTTGAACTGTACATCGTATCCAAGAAAGGTAAGCTCAGCTCAATTTTTGTTGCATCATTGGTTAGCTTCTCTTTTCTCGTTTCATTTATATCACTCATTGTGTTGAATGGGTTTTGTGTGAAACCTGTATTTTGATATAGTTTAACTATGCGACCGATTCATGAATATGCTTGATGTGCTTTAATTACGTTCGGTGACTGTGTTTCATTTAGACCGGCATCTTTTTTTACGTCTGTGTTATTGTATCTTGTTTAGAGAAAGAATGGGTGACGATCACGAAATGAACTGGGAACCTAGGCAAAGAGAGCAGAAGCCAATATACTCGCAGTCGTTTTCACGAGGTGGCGGTTCTAACCGCGGCGGGGCTCGTAATTTCAGAGATCGTAACGATCGTCCTAATCGACGAGACGACCAAGATAGTTACGGAACGCAACAAAATGACCGAAGTGGCCGGTCGAACTATGGTAGAAATAATTACGATCGTGGAAGTAATCAACGCAATCGCTACTCTCGTGATGATCATGATCATCGGGATACTTTTGATAATTCCGGTACGGAGCAAGGTCCAAGTTGCTCTAAAATCATACATGTCAATACCCCATGCGTAGGCAAAATTATTGGCAAAGGTGGCTCTAATGTGAAACTATTGCAACAAGAAACCGGAGCTAGAATTAACGTAAGGGAGTGTGGTTTAGTTATTTTTAATTTCTGAAGATAGTTTTGTAAATTGTCAAGTATCTTTTGTAGGTTAATAGAGAAAACCGCTCTGAAACTACAGAGATTTCGTTATCCGGATCAGAAGAGCAAGTCGCTCTCGCTGAGCAAAAAATTAACGAAATAGCAAATGATTCATCTTCGGCGTCGTTTTCTAGACCGTTCGAACGCAGCGATAATTATTCTAAACCATTCGAGAGAAACGATAATTCTAGATCGTATGAGCGCAATGATAATTTTAGATCGTACGAAAGAAATGATAATTCTAGATCTTATGATCAACATAATGATGATTCTAAGTCTTACGATCGACAAGATAGACAATACGGTCGTAATGATAGATTTAATTCAGGTTACTCGCAAAGTAGAAACGATAATAGTCAGCTGAGATTTTCCGATAAACCTTCTTACTCGGATTCCACTGCACAGAATAGTTACCGAAGGCAACCAGCTCCGGAACCCGAATCGGAACCCGCTTTTGTGCCCATAGATTGGACCGCAGTTTATGATGAATCCGTGAGTGGAACATTTTATTAATCAGTGTTTCTGCAGTCACTAATTGAAATAAAATTACGAATAAAATGTATTTATAGGATAAACAGTCTGCGGCATTTTTAGCTTCTTTAGGACCGATTGTGAAGAAACTTTATGTTGAAGATCCAGAAATAGCGCGAATGACACCTCTTGAAGTAGCGGAATTCAGGTATGCTTCACTGTTTTTTTTTTTTTTTTTAAATTCATACAATTTTTCGCGAATTTCCATTTTATTTATTTCGCAGACTGAAGAACATGAATATTACCGTTTCTCGAGAATTCGCCGAAAAAGAAGAAGAGCAATTACCAATACCAAATCCTGTTAAAACTTTCGAACAAGCTTTCCATCCATATCCGGATATCTTGAAAACCATTTATGACCAAAACTTTACGGTACCTTCACCGATCCAGTCGCAAGCGTGGCCGGTTATTCTCAGCGGTGAAGATATGATTGGTATCGCTCAAACTGGAACAGGTTCGTATTGCTGTTAATATGGTCTTGGTTCAGCACACTAGTTTTAAAAACTACGTTACTTTCCTTAGGAAAAACGCTAGCTTTCCTGTTACCCGCGTTGATTCATATAGAAGCCCAACCAAAACCTCGGTCTGAACGTTCCGGGCCGACCGTTGTTTGTTTAAGTCCAACTCGAGAATTAGCCTTGCAAATAGAAAAGGAAATTAATAAATATAGTTATCACAATATTAAATGGTAGGTAAAAAATTTCACACCATCACCATGCACTCTTACATCATCTGTCTAGCTGTATTTTTTCATAAGTTTTGGTGTTTCAGCGTTTGCATTTACGGTGGGGGTGATAGGAAAAACCAAGTGAGATGGCTGAGAGAAGACAGACCAGAAATAATTGTTGCTACTCCCGGTAGATTAGATGATCTTATGCAAAGTGGTACTTCAATTTCTTATCTTTATTTGTTTTAGTTGGGAGAATTGATTTGAACATTGTGATTAATAATAATGTCGATTTTCAAACTTATTTTTAGATGCCGTTAAACTCGAATCTGTTTCGTATGTGGTTTTGGACGAAGCTGACAAAATGTTAGACATGGGATTTGAATGTCAAATCAGAAAAATCCTCATTAATATCAGATCTGATAGACAATCAATTTTGACTAGGTATGGAATCGTATCAGTGTAATAATTTTTTTTTATCAATGTTGTAACACTCGTAATCATTCATTCATTGGACCTTTAATTTATTTCATTTAAGTGCTACTTGGCCGTCTGATGTTAGACGTCTAGCTTCGCAGTTTAGTGTGAACCCTGTACAAGTAGTAGTTGGTTCGTTGGATTTAACTGCCGTGCATTCCGTAACCCAACATATTGAAATTATCGATGAAGAAGAGAAGCGAGAGAGAGTAAGTTTTAGTTTTTGAGGAAAGTACAAATTACTTTCAAAAGTTGACGTTATTATTTGTGTCGATTATTCATCATTGTATAATACTTTAATGTAGTTTACTATCTGTTAAGTGCAATATATTTTTTGTTCACAGCTCACGGAATTTCTACGCAACATGGCACCCGACGATAAAGTAATCGTATTCTGTGGTAAGAAATCAGTTACCGATGATATATCTTCAAATTTAGTCCTCGAAGGAGTTCCTTGCCAAAGTTTGCACGGCGATCGTGAACAAATAGACCGAGAACAAGCTCTTCACGATCTAAAAACTGGCGCGGTTCGAATATTAATCGCTACAGATGTTGCTGCTCGTGGTTTAGATATCGCAGATATAACGTAAGTATATAGCGTGGATTTCTAACAGAAGTGCACGTCGTCGAATGATATCAATAATATCCGTATAACAATTGCAGCCACGTATTTAATTACGATTTTCCAAAAAATATCGAAGAATATGTGCACAGAATTGGTCGTACTGGTAGAGCCGGCCGTAGCGGAGAATCTGTTTCGCTACTTACTCGTAGAGATTGGGCCAACGCTGCTGATTTGATTAAGATCTTAGAAGAAGCCAATCAAGTATATCCATTTTATTTGATCAATGATTGATTAATTTCTAAATAATATTGAATTTGAAATTTTTTAGGGTGTTCCTCAAGAACTGTTCGAGATGGCCGAACGTTTTTCTGCCAAGCAGAAGCGAGATGGCCCTGGTGGTGGTTTTCGAGGGCGCGGTGGTGGTCGTGGCCGTGGTGGAGGTCGAGGAAGAGGTGGTGGCGGCTTTAACCGCTATTAAAAAAAACTAAATTCAATCTTAATGTCTCGTTAGAAGTTTATACTTTATTTTATAAAAAAATCACCCTACGAGAGACTACGTTTTTGATACGTTATTATTTCAATTATGAGATTGTACCGTACTTGAAGTTTGTTTTATAGTTATTGTTTCTCTTTTCTTTAATCCATTAATTTGTTTATTATATTTACATGTTTTTCTTCATTTTTTATCGTTTCATTTGTTTTATTTTTAATACATCAATGAAAGATGGGAACGTGATCGGATCGTTTTTAATTGATTGTAGTTATCAAACAAAACAGATGGTCTGGCTTTTATGCATTTTTCTCATTAATATTGCGGGGGTATTCGATTGTTCGTGAGCTGCTTTATCTTTAAATTATCCTCATTTATGGTCTTAATATCGTAATGTGGAACAAAGATTAACATTAATTTCATTTTACTGATCAAATTATGGTATTTTTCAAGTTTAGCGAAACTTATCGAACTTGTACGTAAATGTCCGACAGTTTTACTCCATTATTAAAAATAGACGCCTGTGATTTGTTTATCATTAAAAAACGATGACAAATGACGACACTTGAAAATTTCGATACGATTTTTATGAAGTGCGTGAACCGTGAAGTTTGAATGATTATGCGACTTAGTTTTGCGTGTGGGAATATTTCTAGAAAATTACTGATTTATCTTCACTTGGTTTCTACATTATACGATATATTCCAATACTAATATGAAAACACCGCCGTAAGTAAACTTCAGAGTTACATACCATGTATCGTATGTTGAACTACAATTTTATAATCATCATCGTTCTTGTGTAGACCGAAGTCACGTATTAATTACACAAGCGAAGAGAAAACTATTTTGAAACAACTGATTTCGAAGCAGAAAATTTTATTATCTAAAAAAACCGATTGTGGCTCTAGACATGCGAGTAAAAAAGCTTGGGAGACCATAGCAGCAGAATTTTCGTCAACCAAAGGTTGCTCTAAGGTAAAGCCTTTTTAAAACCAGCCTTCGAAACGTTGAATTGATTGTGTGTTTATCGCAGAGAACTCCAGCTCAGTTGATTAAACTATGGGATAATATGAAGTTCACATCCCGTAAAATGTCGAAAATTAACAACAGAGAACATTGCGCTAAGGATTTAAAAGAAATTCTCGAATCTAGTGCCGATACCGATCCTGTTCTAAATATAATTTCAGATAACTCTGGTACTGAAAAGAAATACTTTTACAATTCAAATACCCTTTATTTATTGGGACAATTAAATACTGAAGGAAATCATTTCATGAGCGAGTCTTGTGATGATGGTAATTCAGATGATGTTACCGAATCACATAATCAAAGAAATACAAGTATTGCTACTGGTACCGTCACTGACGTCGAAAATAACGATACTAGCGAATCGTATGATGCTTCCAGTTCCAGTTTTACTGTAAAAGATAAAGATATTCTCGTAGAAAATTTAATTCGAGTAGAAGATATAGAAAGTACGCGGATTGTGAACGAAAGTCAAACCGATAATGAAGTAAGTTTAGTTTACTGTTGTGTGACGAACGTTCCATTGGTTTTTATTAACAGTTCAATTTTGTGCAGAGCATGAGAAATGATTGTCAGAAATCAAAAAACGCACGTATTACGTATTCAGAATGGCTTTTATTTAAAAAACAAGAAATGGAAAGAACATCCGAGCTTAGAAAAGCCCTGTATAATGCGAAACGAGATGCACTCAAAGCGAAAGAAAAAGCGTATAAGATGAAGTCAGCATACTACGAGTTCAAAATGAAGAAACGTAATAATTTTACTGTCCTTGTATAATATAATTATGCTATATTATTGTAACCAGAATTTATTTCAATGTGATATGATTTACAGTTCGTAATTTTTCAATTTTGATGCAACATTATTTATCGCTGTGAAGACACAAACCTGTGTAGTGCGGGCTCGTATTATTTTTTTATTCTAGTATTAGTTTAGAAGCCAACCAAATACTGTAAGCTGTTGAACTATTTATTTTTATTAGAAACTTATTTTGATACTTGGATGAAAACAAATTATTTCATCAGTTTTATTTGCATTTTGAATTCCAAGTAAGGAAACTTGGATTCTTTTTTAATGATGAAAATTGTAGTACAAATTTAACGTTATGAAAAAGACCGATAATTCGGATTTTTGCATTCGAGACATTCACTCTGAACTACCGATGTTTGTTTGTTTTTTCAATTTGATTTCGGTATAAATTGATTGTTTATTTGTTATTTATATGAGTAATAATTCATATTTTTGAAAAATAATATATTGAAAATCAAATGATAAAAATTGAAGTGATGTTCACATTCATTGAATGAATATTTTTATATTCATCGGATACCTTCATTCAGCGTTTCGTTGATCTTTGTTGTGTAGGGTATCACATACAGGAAAAAAATTTCTAGAAATTCGAGAGGGAACGTGTATTTAATCAGCATATAAAAGGGAATCGAAGCACATTAAAGGTTTCCTATCACGAGTGTGTGTAGAATTGAAGAAACCAAAACGCCAAAAACGTAATTAGTATTTTTACTGTTATTTATAATACTATAAAATAAATCGTATTTGTTCGAAAATTACAAACTTAAGAGTAAATGGATCTTCTGAAGTAAACACAAGTACATATAACAAAAAAATTCGTTCCTGAGTATAAATAAATCCGAAAATTAAAATTTCAAACAGAATAGGTTAAATAATCCTTTCGTCCGGTATATTTTTTTGCAAATTCATTGCCTTCGGCGGTTGTGACTGAAAAAGCAAAATCGTCCAGCTTCAAGTATTCTCCGTAAGCGAAATTTTTCCTGCAAAAAAGTAAAATTTAATATTTGAACGTTTCGATAAACTTTTTTATTCTAGATTTTCAATTCATTCTATTTTCACCTTAAACAATTCATCATATATGTGGCAATTTTTTGTCCTCTAAATTCACGTTTTACCCAGATACGATTTATACCACATTTCACTTGACACGAATCTTCAGACAGAAGCGCAATACCATCTGAATGCATAATTCGATGAGCTCTCAAATTCGGTTCCGTTATCACACATCCGAGTACGTTACTATTTCGAACGTAAACGAAAGCCTGAAAATGTTGTAAAATATGTAATCGTAGGTTTCATTCGATTATACAAATGTCGTTCGGTATTTTCTTACTTTCCAATGAGGTCCAAATGAGTATCCTGTGCCGATTTCATCTTCAGTATGTTGCAAAATTGAATGAACTTTCTCTACCTTGGACTTCTGATCAGAATACTGAATTAAAACTATTACGTCGGATCCGTTGTACCCCACAATGTTATCAGTTTTTGAGATCTAAAACAATTGTTTTTGTTTAAGCGATCCGATTGATTAATTCAACTACCCAGAAAAACTTACTTTGTATTTTAATTCGTTGATATCGAAGTGATATTTTCTGTGACGTTGTTCATCAATCGGATCACCGATATCATAAACCATACCACACTTCACACATTCCGTAGGTCCAATCACCCGTTGACCAGCGTCGATTTGGTACTGATCGTTCGGAGATGCTGCTTTCAGTAAACTAGTTTTACATTTTGGCTGTCTGTTCGTAACACTGCGACAAATTAATCACGTCGAGTAAGAGGTTTCGCAAAGGAAAATGAAAAAAACGATTATGTTAAATCATACTTACTCTGACAGTACATTAGAAGATGATGGTGATGTAAAAATAGGATAGAATTTCGGCGTCACCATCACCGGTGTGTTTTCATCGGTTTTAGTTTTATGAGGAGAAGGCGTAGTGACTGCGACTGGACAATTTTTCAATTCGACGTATGTTTTGGGAGTATTTTCGATATTTTCATCGATGATGTTGGTTATGTTACTGAGAGGTCTACTTGGTGAAACTGGTGTAAGTACCGG
The DNA here is from genome assembly GCA_900060175.1 of Ferrisia virgata. NCBI lineage: Eukaryota > Metazoa > Arthropoda > Insecta > Hemiptera > Pseudococcidae > Ferrisia > Ferrisia virgata. The sequence continues at coordinate 1,216 of FIZR01014309.1, read as the reverse complement.
CAAAGTTGGTGTCAAATATGAAATACTGTGACCTTCGTTGGCTAGCGTAACTGCTTTCTTTCTGGTCAGTTGTGGTTTCATGTAGTCTTCGTCGTCAGACCAATCGATATGCTCTATTATATGACTTAGATTTTTCTTTATCTCCTGGAAAGGTTCCTCGGTATCTGTAATCAAAACAAAAAACGCGATGAGTAAATAACTTTAAGGTAATGAAATGTTAAGACACGTTACTTTTACCATTATCGAAATCGGTCCTTGGAAGTGACTCAGTTCTGTAATTATAAAAATTTTTAATATCAAAAAAATTACCAAATCAAAGCATACATTGATAAAATAACAATACCATACTTTTTAGATTCTTCTGTTAGAACAGTGCTCTTGAAAAATTTCCTTTTCTGCCCATTTTCTTCACTCAGTGCGACTCTCGGTTTCCTCTGCGGTAGAGCGTAAGGAGTTCTAGAGAAATCGAATTTCTCCTTAATCAGTTGTCTTATACTGCTTCGTTTAGCAGCCGAGATTTTATGTTCCTTATGTTTCTGAACTTTCTTCTTTGGTTTCTTAACGCCATGTTTAATTCCTGGGAATAACTTAATTTTTTTGATTTTTGGTTTAGGTGCATGTGAACTCTTTGCACTACTCGAACGATTACGCTTGTCTTTTTCATTATCATTTGATGTTTTCAAATCGAAAGCTGAGCTGGTTAGACGAGACAAACGAATGTTTCTTACCAAATCTAACGTAGCTCGGTTTGCACCGTAAAAAGATGAAGGCTCTATGGGATGTATCATGTTAAAAACCACTTTTAATTAATATGCACTGCGCTAATAATCACTTGTCAATCGAATTAATACTACCGATGGTATTGCTTCACTTCGTAAATCACGAACAATCATATGTAACGGCGAAATAAATTAAGTCAATAATTAACAACTTCTTTGATCCAATTCAAGAAGTAAAATCACATAAAATGGGTGGTGCGTGAGATTTACGCGGGAAATAAATCAGCTGTTTCAATTTTCGTGTTGTTTTTGAAGTTTTGTATTTTCGCTTTGCGATTTGAAATTTTATTTACAGTGTTGTCAAATCAAAAGTTCAAAACTTTTCAAATTTTAATTTCCAAAACATTCAAAAATTGATAATTTTTTTAATTGGAAAGTTTGTTGTCACGATACTTTTTATCCAATTTCTACACCGGTACACCTTTGTACTTTTTGAC
>FIZR01014298.1:0-17143 GCA_900060175.1 Ferrisia virgata | reverse complement strand
ACCAGACTATCACAGTCTATCAACCAAGATCAGAATCGGGGGGGGGGAGGGTATCAGCAAAATCCGTTTTGGGGTTCTACAAGACTATTAGGGTGATTTTTAGCTATGTAAGATATTTATATTTATTTATATTTTCTTCCCAAGCATATCCAAAAATTAACCTAAGTCAATTAGAAGAGGAGATATGGGGGTTTTCCCCTTTTTGACCCTGAAAAAGGGCTATTCATCACCTATCTCTCCACCTAATTGAGCTGAGAAGTTGAAATTTGGTATGTACATTCACTTGGGGCCTTGGATGTGCCTTTTGAAAGTTCTAACTTTTTAGCTTCATTACACCTTGAAAAGTAGTTTTCTGATCGCTTTTTCCCATTTTTAGAGTTTTTTGAGTTTGTTTCACACATAACTCCCCTCCAAATTGAACTAGGACCTTGAAATTAGGTATGTAAATTTAGTGGGAGCTCTAGATGTGCCTTTTGGGGGTTTCAACTATTTAGTTCCTTTGAACCCTTCTCACTCAAGAATAATTGATATCTTGGGTAAAATACAGGATGTCTATTGAAAACCCTGTCAAAATATAAAAATTGGGAATAACAGCATAACCAGGAGGAGAAAAACGCTATATGAATAAGTTTAAGATGTTTATGTGAAAAACTGAAAGGGCAAATAATGTTCATAAAAAATTAGGGTACTAATGAATTTTCAAGTTTGTGAAGGGGTGTTAGTACAAAACCAGACATATTTTGAAAATTTCATTTTTGGCTGAACCCTGAAATTGTGGTTGTAGGGACCATTTTTACACGTTGAACAGAAAATTTTTCTTTAAAAAAACAGCAACTGTGGAATGACCTGTAGTGCAATGTAGCAACACTACCTATTATCTTATCTCTAGGATAATCTGCGTTCGTGTGATTCCTACTCTAGGCGTATGTAAATATTTGGTACTTGTTTTTGTTATAAAATAAAATCACTGTCAATGTTACTTGTCTGTGTACGTACTCTTTTTGTTCTCTCTCCTGCATAGGTTATGGGCCCAGTAAGAAATAACCTACACATTTTTTGAATGGAATAATTCCATGTTGTGTTGTGAATAATTCGGATTTGTTTTGGCATTTTAAGTCAGTATATAGTTTTTCTCGAATATTTTCATGAGATTTATTGCTTGTGAATATCGTTGCCAAGAATTATGGCCGCGGAATTAAACCGTCATAACATCAAACCATTGAATGGAGCAAACTACGATTCTTGAAAATTCTGAATGGAAGCCCTGCTATGCATGGAAAGAGTATATGAGATAATAGAAAACCCACCTTCTCCAAGAAACCAAATACTGAAGTGGAAGAATTTAAACAATAAGTGTGTTAACTTGATCATTTCTAACATTGATGATTGTATTGTATGCTCAGTGCTGTAGAAGGCAAGAAACGTGTTTTTCAAGGAAAAAAGATCTACTTCAGATTGAGTATCATGATAAGCTCTGAAATATGAAGTTCAAATACGGAGATAATATCCATAAATACATGTCCGATTATCGTAGCATTGTAAACAAGCCCAGAGATCTCAATGATACCACTACCAACTGAGTGCATATCATTAGGTTATTCAGATCGCTCCCAGTGGAATTTCAGTCACTTCGATTGGTTATAGAATCCTATGATATTGAAAGGAGATTGATTGGGATGTTGTAATAGGCCAAATCACTGACCAGGACGCCAGTATCATGTTAGATAAGCAGTCGAATGGTGTTTCAAATCCAAGTGGTCCAGTCAAACAGCCAGAAGAGCAGGGAGCTTTTGTATCCAGTGATGTAGCAGTCAAAACAGTGGTAATCAAAGTGGTTCAGTACGTGATAATAACCAAGGTGGTAGAAATAATCATTTTCATCAAAACAGATGCGGATCTAGTCTCACAGTAATTTTGGTAATTCTAGAAACAATGGTAGTAGTGGTAATAATTATACAACTTGGTGTTATAATTATGGCAAAACAGTCCATTTTAAACGTGATTGTGATTCTAGAAGTAAACAAAATGCGAATTTGAGTTCTGTAAATAATTGTTTGGAATTTTCTTTTCTTGCACAGGGTAATGATAATGTTAACAAATCTTGTTCATGTAATGTAATATCTGGTGCTATTGATAGTGGTGCGACTGCACATATGGTTGATAATAATGATATTTTGGTAAATAAGAAATGTTTGGAAAATCCTATTCGTGTAGGTATTGCAAAAGATGGAGTTGATATGCAGGTAACTGAGGTTGGTAGTTTGAATTGAACCCAGCATCTCATGATTGTAATATGTCACCGAAATCAGGCTGAATTTTTAATTTTTTTGTGGACTTAAAACCTGAGCTTTTATGCTGGGTGGAGCAAGTTTATTGGAAATATCTGAGCAATCTTGATCTAAGATTGTACAATTTACCCCCCACACTCTGATGGCCAATGATTTATGCAGGGCAGCAGAGGTATATATTACCAGTATACGAATGTTTATGGAATCAGCTTAGGCTAAAAACCATTACCCACCAATATAGTGGAAAAACTTGGCCAATTTTATATTTTAAGAGTCAAGAGATAATTTTCTTTGACATTCCAAGGCTTCATGTGATGGATTCCATGCTAAAGACAGTCTTTTGTAGTTTCTTGATACGTCAGGTGGTGTGATAGCTTACAAATTTGGAAGCCCAAAATCTGGTTCATTCAGTTTATTCATCAGATGGCACATTGAAGTGAGGCAAAGATGACTTGACGTGAGTTCGTTTTCTGAATGAAACTCAAAGTCCACCCATTGGTTGATGCTGTACTATCGACCAACATGTTCTGGATACTACTCATTATTTGAGGATCCAATTGTGCCATGGATGGCAACAATAGTTGATGGCTGCTAGGCAGATGAGAGATGACGTTGTAAGGTCTTGGAAGTTCTCTTGACGGCTTTTGTTGAATTTAATTTGCGTCCAGAGGTCTTCGACATTTCTGGTTTAGGATTTCCAAAGAAATGAAGAAGTTTAGAAACTTTACCGAGCATTATCTCGAGAGAAGATACCGTATGTTTACAGAATGACATCTAAAACGCGAATAGACCCCTGCTAAATCTACACACCAAACGTCCACTTCCTAGCTCAATTTTCAGGAGAGTTATGTGAGTAACAAACTCAAAAAATGAGAAAAACCGACCAAAAACTACATTTTCAGGGTTGTGAGGAAGTAAAATGAGTGAAAAGTCCGAACCTCCAAACAGCACATCTATGGGCTCTGCTAAATTTATATATCAAATTCAATAGGCGAGGAACAGCTTCTTTTCAAGGTTAAAAAGGGGGAAAACTCTCATATCTTCCCTCCTAATTGACCGAGGAAGATGATTTTTGGCTAAGTTATGCAACTTTGAATTATCGGTTGATTCAAAAAGGGACAATTTTCGCAATCTTAACTTCTCAGCGCCCCTCCACCCAATTTGGGCACAACTGAATTTTGGTCTGAGGTCATACACTGAATATTCCCCAAATCTAATTGATTTTGGTGAGCTGACCAAATAATTTTATCATTTTGAATAAATAAAAATGAAGTATCTGATAAGGCCAAAAGTGGTTGTAATGATCTTCTAGGACCCAAAACAGGTTTTTTGATATTCCTCCTTCATCTGCTGCAGTTTGATGGATCTCAATAGACTGGTTTTCATGAACATGACATAGAAAATCAGGTTAAAAAGAAGCAAACAGAAATGAACATTGTAATGAGAAATTGAGAAGTTTTGAGACAAAAGAAATTAGCGTTCTATCATGGTTGTTTTTATCATTTTTTTCTTCAAGCCTCGCACCATTTTCGCAACTCAAAATGTTAATTGAATACATGCATTTTATACGTAGTACCTAGCTACCTACATACTACATAGTTAGTTATTTGATATATGAGACCTTGGAATGACTTAAAATTATGACGCGAACGTTTAAATACATGGTAACATATTCCGCTGATTAACTTCCACCCCTTTATTTCACTGTGGTCGAGTTGCAAGCTTTTGAGTTTAGGGTGGTAACGGAGTCGAATGTCAGTAGGATTATAACGTCAGAAAACACATTCCCTTCACTAACGCTTGTAATGAGATAAGGATTATCTATTATTTAATGCACGTGCCTGTGCGATTTAAATTTGTGTATGATGAATAAAACAAATAATTAGAACCATTGTAGCGAATAGATTAATGTCAAGTTTTTGTATTTTTTATCTGATTTCTACATTGTGAATTTAAATTGAAAATTTTCTTGCAAGATTATAGAGTGGTGATAATGTGTATGTGCGAATTTTGCCAAATATCTATTTTCCGAGCTTCGCATATCACGATGAGGGTTTTGATTCGTGTTTGAATCCGATTTGCGAATAGGTTCGAATTTGAGAAACGGCCAAATATGTACAAAAGAAAAGTAAACTTTTATAGGCCCTTTAGAGTATATTAGAGATGGAGAATTTTCAATGTGATGTGAAGAAATCTGCTTCGAATTTAGGAAGTTTACTGACAACGCTGTATGGCTGAGCTTATTTTTTCATTTTGTATTTCACTCTTTACCAGCTTATGTTATTTTATTTCATTTGTTACCTTTTATCTGGATATCTAGTTATCTATTTATTTATTTAGTTGTTGCCAGTCAGGTTACCTAAACCTAGTCTATTGATTATTGATTCTTTTTTATATTTCGTCTATTCATACGGCATCTTCGAATAATTCAATTCAAGGTTTCAAATCATAGAAGTCTTCTCAACTGCAGAAATTTATTTCTGAATTATACTCAAGAAGAAAGAAATGGAGAAGTGCATATGTGCGCTTAAAAAAAATTTTTTAGGGAGTGGCTAAACTTGAAGACCCGAGCCTACCAAGGACAAAATTTTGAAAAAATTGTATTTTTAAACCAAAAAAAGTGCTCTTTTTGAAGTTTGGCTATCAGATTTTTAAGGCTCATTGAGAGAGTGATGTTTTCAATGATTTAGATATTGAATTCAACGTTAATGTAAAAAACCTTCAATTTTTTCACGCCTATGGGGAGGGTGCTATAGCCTCGGATAAGCTGTGCTGTCTGGTTGAAAAATGCTCCTTTATGAAATGTTCGAAAATTGTTACCTTCTTCAAAGATTTTTGCTAAAAAAGAAATAAATAAGATTTGAAACAAAAACCATTTTAGGGCCGTAGAAGACCATTATGACAATTTTTAACCATGCCAGATATTTATTTTTGCTTTTATTTTTTCCCCTGAAGCTGAAAATCATTTGCTCAGCTCGATACTGACTGGACCGATAGAATTTCGGAAATAGGCTTCGATTGACAGCGGATCTGATATTCTGGAGTGAGATTGACCTCTGATCAAAATTCAGTTATGCCCAAATTTGAGGGGAAAGCGTGCTGATAGGTTAAAATTGCCAAAACTATTTCTTTTTAAGCTAATCAATATACAATTCAAAGTTGTATAACATATCCAAAAATCAGCCTCCTAGGTAATTTCAGAGGGAAGATATGAGGGTTTTCCCTTCTTTTTGACCTTGAAAATGGGGCGTTCCCTCCCCCCTCATACAAATTGAGCCAGGAGGATAAAATTTGATATATAGATTTAGCATAGATCGTACATGTGCCTTTTGGAGGGTTCTTTTTTTCAGCATCATTTCGCTTCCTCATCACCCCGAAAATGTAGTTTTTGGCCGGTAATTCTTATTGTGAGCAGTGCTATAAAGGGAGGACAGAGAAATGATTTATTTCTTGTTTGTGAATCTGCCATGTAGATTTAGCAAGGTTTTAAAAATGTGGCCTTTGATAGTTTTAATTATGTACTTCAAGATCTTCTTCTACTACTATCCCTAACAATGATTAGGAAAAAGCATTGCGTAGCGATGCTTTTTTTTCAATCTACATATTATTTCTAATATTTCCCGAAAATCAGGCTGGTGCTTTTAAGTTTTTTTTTTCTTAAGAATCAGTCCTACTAACCCGAACAGTGTTTAAATAAAAGTAAGTTACTACTATTGATATAAATATTGGAAATATTTTTATTCTGTTCTGTTTTGCTTTTTCGTATCCTAAATTTACCTCAAAACGTAAGACGATTGTTTCAAGGTTAAAGTTGAGCTTTATTTGAATATTAAAAAATATGAAAGTATGAAAAAAATTTTAAATATAACAATATAGCTAATTAGTTACCCATTACTTATCAAGAATGAAAATATTGAAATTTGTGTATGCTTATCTTCATAGTAGTGTAGCCAGACTTTTAAGAAAAAAATCAGCATAAATGTAAATATTTTGCAAGTTTTTCGACCTCGGAGGCGGGGGGACCTGGACCTCCAAAACCCCCTTTGCTACACCTCTGTTGTCTTGGCTGTCTTGCTTATGCATGGAATGTGGAATTTTTAAGGGTGTAAAAATTCTCATCTAGTGTTCAACAGTCTTTCAAAAAATTCTTTAAACATTCATTTTTCAACTTCTTCAAAAATTATTGCGTAAAGTTTTCGCTTTTGCCACGTTTCAGCTTTTTTTTTTACCATTACTTGAAAATATGACTCAATCTGATCTTAACTTCCGTTAGATTATACCCAATTTTAAGCAATGGTGATACTTTTTACAGTTTTTCAAATTTGGTTCGAAAGAACCATGCTACCCCCTATAAAAAAAAAAGGTCAAGTGATCGATTATTCGTGGCTCTTCTTTCAAAAACTTCTGTTCGTACAAATCAGAGAAATTTGAATAAAATTTCTTGAAAATAAATTTATTTGTAGCAGCCGATCTTTGAAACTTGATCCTATGATTTTTCAACAAGTTAATGAAACGAGTAGTTAGAAATTGGTAATGAAAATAATGTATGGTGGAAGAGATTTCACGTCAAGATGTGCTAATCAAAAAATATAGGATTTTGAAGCGCCAAGCAAAACAAATAATTTTATTTTTATTGAATTTTAGAAAAATTCTAACATAGTGTCTATGGACAGCAGCAGTAGACTTACAATGAATCGATTTTTGGGATAAAACGTTTAAAAGCCTCCATACTTGAAACCTTTTTGTTTCTATTTTTATCAACAAGCTGGTATAGATTTCAAAAGTTTTTTACGTCTTGAGTTCTGTGCCATTTCGCAAAGGATAATTCAATTTTGAGAGAAATTAGTGAAAATTAGCCCACCATACAGCGTAGATGGTTCATCTTTACGTTGTTTACACGTTTACAGTACAACACACTGCATTATTCTTGAATTTCAGTTCGATTTCAAAAGTGAAAGATAGTATATAGCTCTGAAAAAAAATCATCCAATTTATTTACGCCACGCCGGTTACAAAAAGATGAAGATGAATGATTCCACGCCTACTTTGAAGAAGTTGAAATAAATATAGTTTAAAATTCACGGTCGATTTGAAGTGTCTATAATACTGTTTAGCCAAGTATAAGTGTACGTAAAACTGGATGAAGTGGTGGTATAAAATGTTCGTATTAAACTTATATAGATATAGGCTTTAGGTACTTACTTACATCGCAACAAAAAGGCAATTATTGTGGGCTAAAGTTGGAGAGTTTGTTTTAAATTGACTTCTATCGAGTATCGAGTTCGAAAGTAGCAAAAATTAAACACATGTATACCGCATCCTCAATCATCGCCTTATTTACTGATTTATAATGTTTCAACACTAGGGTAGATTTAGATACGTACAAGCGTATAGAGAGGCCTACGTATAAGTATAGAGACTGTAGAGATGTACAGTTGCCTTTCCCTCAACGTTGGCGCGTTTAGCTATATACCAAGGGTTACTATTTAATATTATCCAATAAACAATATGCCGCAAGTCTGTTTGTTTAGCGTTTAATGCGATACACCCTTTTACTTGCCGCGTGATTGTGATTTTCTTGCCTCGTATGTATGATATATTGTTAGCCATTGTTACAAAACTTTGTACGAAGCTTTTTAAATCGTAGGCGCGCGATGTGGTGACGAGACGATGGAGGATGAAAATTTGGTCTTTTGAATCGTTTCAAGTTACAATGAAGTTATACGTACGTCTGTACGTAGCATGTACACGTACATACAATAACTATACAGATACAAGCCTGTGTGTACGTATTTTTTTTTTATGTGGCCGAAGAATCAATGTAGAAGTGACGCAGCGCGCGGGGCCATTGAATGAGCTGGCGGCGAGGAAATATCTGTGTATACGATATTGACCATGCGGTGCAATTCATCGGTGGCGGCGGCGGCGGCGGCGTGTACGAATACACGTACCTATATCAATATCTATATACATATACATACGTATTATATTGTATATGAATAATAATACGATTATTAATTCCGAATCGCATAAATAAGTCATTAATTTACGTTTGAATGCGGTTGTAATCGTGCTGCTATGATTGATGACGATTGAGGACGGATAATTGTCGATAACGAGTTGGATGGCAGAATGCGCTTTAATCGACGCGCGCGTTACAGCGTGAGAAAGGCAAATAAACGACATAACATAATGCACCGCCTTTAATAAATTACGCTTAAATAAATAACATATTTTTTGTTAACGCCTTTCTCAGCTATAGTAATTTATTTACGGACGCGCAAAATGTTTAATATTGTTTTAAAAATAAATCCGTACACACGTAGGCCACGATATTGGTGCTACCACCGCAGTTGACTAGTCAGTTGCGTTCGCTGCCGGGTCCTTTGGTCGCGTTGTACTTTTCTCCACTTTCACCCTATATATACCTAGTACCTATGAGGAAGGGGTGTACAGCGACATGAACCAACAACGACGTGCGAGCGACGTCTGCTATGCGTGATTTTTATTTTTATTAGGCTGAGTTTTCTATTTAAAAAATTCAGCCTATCACAGTGTAATAATGTAATCGTACATAATAAGTCGAATTTTAATGAAAATCAACACTCGTAGTTAAGTTTGATCTGAGACCCCATCGTACAAAATTTCATGCCTCTAGCTCAAACGAAAATTGAAGTTATGAATCCTTTTAAAGTAAATACACATTTCCTGAAAATAGCGTGATACCCTGATCACGCAGCCAAAAATGTGCGATGCGAGTTTCTCTGCATCTTTCCAGCGTTGAATCTTTACCTGGTGGTTTAGAAGTTACAAATTACTAAAATCAGAATTTTTTAATCTTCTTAAAAATGCAATAAAAGGCCTTATTCTCTCAATAAAAAGGGACGTATCTATACCTCGCACTTTAAATGTGACATTTTACCAATTAAAAACGTGTATTTGGGTAGAATTAATTCGATAGTTCTTCATTTCTCACAGAAATGTTCGCTTCTAATCTCATTATTTAATAAAAGTTTAAAGAATTGTCTTTTCGATGAGAAAATTTTTTGATTCAGTGTCTTGAAGATGAACTGCTTTTTTGTTTTCTTTCAAAAAGCAGATTATTATAATTTTTTTGTGATTTGTAACTTTTCAAGTGATCTCAGAGAGATTCAAAATTGCACTGAGGAGACATCGAAATTCAAATCATCTCTTTTTAGCTCGGTAATTAAGTTCTACATAATTTCTAAAACTAGCCATCTACACCCCTTGGACTAATGCCATAGGCTAGGTTAAGCAACCCTCGCATCAGGCGAGTATCAATAAAAATTTTTCCAAACAACTATGAACGTTGTAAAAATTTGGGGTCTCTAACTTTACCCTTACCCCTACCTCCCTAATCATGAAAAATTTTTTAAATACTTTTTTGATTTTTCAGTACTAATATGTCATAGTAGAGAGGTAGAGACCGTATGTGATCAAAAAAAAATTTTTCTCAGTTTTTTTAGTTTTCAGTGGTTTTAAAATTCTGTTCAAATATGGAAAAATCCAATGTAATAAATTTTTTCCCGGTAATGAATAAAAGATACGAAATCTCGACGTTTTTTATGGCATAATAAATGCAAGTATTTTTTTTGCTTTTTCACATTTGATTTTTTCCTTTTTAAACATGATTTTGAAACTCTGAAAAAAAAACGTGAAAGCTTTTTTTAAATCTCGCGTGATCTAATATTAAATATAAGGACAAAGAAATAAAATTAAAAAAATTTTTTAAATTTTTAATTAAAAAGCGGGGGTGGATAAGGGTCAAGTCAGGGACCTTAAATTTTTACCACGTTTATTTGACGTCCTTTCACAATTTTTTTTTACTACCCTCTCCAACTTTCAAAAAAAAAAACCTAAAATTGAAATGCCCCAAAGCTCACCCTTAATTTGACCTTCGTGTACAATTGTGCATGTACCAGAAAAATTTCACGCTCGTCCATTTAAAGGGGCGTCTTTTACAACCATTTAAAAAAATTTTCACGTATTCCGGTATTCTTATTTTGTTATATTACTGCTGTGTACATATCACAAATTATTCGTCTGTACATACTCCTCACCCCCTACGTACAAAAGTTGCATATTCACCTATTTTTAGGATTAATTTTTTTTTCATTTGTCAATTTTTACAAAAATTATAATTTTTGGAAAAGTGTTGCAAATACATTTTTTCTTTTGAAAAATTATTTCTGTTCGTATTTTACCATCCTACTATAACACAACGAAAAAAAATCATTTTTTTCCTAATAAGCATTGAAGATAGGAGGGGTTTATGGGGCTTAAAAAGTCGAAACCCCCAAAAAGGCAAATGTAGGGTCCTTACTAACTGTACATATCTAATTTCAAATTCCTAGTCTAATTTAGAGGAGAGTTATGTTTGGAACAGAATCAAAAATAAGAAAAAAACAATCAAAAAACCACATATTTGTGGCTGCGAGGGGATGAAATGAGCCTGAAAAGTAGAGATCCCCGAAAGGCACATCTTGGATCCCTACTGAATGTACGTATCTAATTTCAAGTTCTTGACTCTATTTGGAGGAGAGTTATGTGAGAAATAAACTCAAAAAATGAGAAAACTTGACAAAAACATATTTCCGGGGCTGTGAGGGAGATGCAATGGAGCTAAAAAGTCGATTTTCCCATAAGGAATATCTGGAGTCTGTACTGAATGTACATACCAAATTTTTTGTGAGGAGATTGGGAGTAACAACCCTTTTTCAAGATCAAAAAGGCGGAAAAACCACCCTCTCCTAATTCTCTTAGAAGGTTGATTTTTAGATATGTTACAAAACTTTTAATTCTCCATCAATTGAAGTAAAAAAATGGAAGTTTTTGCGTTTTTGACCCCTTAGTACTCCCTTTGCTAAATGGGGCAAAACTGAATTCCGACCCAAATTCATCCTTACCCATATATATCTAATACACCATCCGATTGACCAAATTAGAGGGATTTTGGTCAATATTGAGTGAAGTAAATAATTTTAATGTTTGAGAAAAAATAAAATGAAATTAAAAAAATTATCTGATATGGCTAAAAACTGTCTTAATGGTCTTCTAGGACTCCTAAATAGATTTTTTTGATATAACACCCCCCCCCTCTCAACAACCATTGATAAATACACTATAGTAGCCTGGTTTTCATTATCAATATATGATACAGAAAACCAGGCTAAAAATCAAAAATGTCGTTTGAGCCATAATTTTGGGTCATAAGCATTCGTTTGCAACAAAACCCAATATACCACATAAACTTCAAATTCTCAACATCAGATAGGATCAAATTTGCTCAACTTTGAATTGAGTAATACAGTTTTGAATCTTTTGTAAAGATTTTCGATTTTAATCAGGTTTTCAACCTCATACTTACGCGTAACAATTTTAATAGGTACAGATTTTACAGAGAACCAAACGCATCACATAAAATTGGAATTTTTCCGAGTCTGCTAGTATATTCTTTTAAGGCTTCTAGATAATGACAACAACAAGGAACAAATCAGTTTTCAAATTTTTCAGCTGAACTTTGGCCATTTTTCAAAAATTTGTAACAATTGTACGCTTGGACCTGCAAATAGTAATACATATCCGCTTCATATGAGCTCAAGTAATTGTTATCGGGGAAAAATAATCAAAACCCCCACGTGAGAAACCTATGGAGAAAAAATTAGTGGAACCTGAAAAGAAAAAGCGATTAATACATTTACAACATGTTTACATATCATACAAAATATCCCTTAAATATAACCGCGCTGATCTGCTGCTCCTCCTTGTGCCTATCCTAACTTATATTTAAACCTTATAGATAACCCTAAAAGACTAACCTGAAAAAGAAAAACATAAAAAAAACATTTACATAAAAACTTAAATTAAAACTTATGCCGGCTAATCTTCGACGTCTCTGGAACGTAAAAACCAAATCTTCGACGGACCTACCTGAAAAAAACAAAAATACAAAAAAAAAAACAAAAGAAAAATACCAATATAAAATTACAATCCTAAATTCAAACTTATGCGTACGCTAATCTCCAATGTCTTCGTCCATCACTGGAACACTGCACGTACCTTAAACAGAAGAAACACACACACATACATACAAAAAAAATACCTAAACTTAAGCCGGCTAATGATATAAATCAAATCCAATTACAATTACAAAAACCTTAAGCCAGCTAATCCTTAAAATATTTTCACCAACAAATATCTTATATTTATACTTATCAACCTAGTTCTACAAATACTATTACTACTACCGCCACCACACACCCCAACACAAAACACAAACATCCTAACGTACTAACACCAGCAACTGCCCTCAACCGAACTTGAAACCAAAATGAGCTCTAATCTACTCACACCACATGTATTTATAATTTTTTGGTCTACCCCCAACATACCAGCTGATCAGCTGACTGCGAGTGGTGTGCAAAAGTATGCTCCTCCTATTTTTGAAAATGTGCCCTGTGAAGGTTTCAAAAACAACCCCGCAGTGCAATCCGGTTTCAGTTAGGCATTTGCGGAACCAGATGTCGGATATGTGATGTGTTCATAAATGCATTCAGTGCAATGTGCGTTTGTTTTATATTTGTTTGTTCAATTTTACTTATTGTATGAATAAAATGATTTCAACATTTTTCGAGATGGGTTTTCGTTGAGTTGTAGCAAAGCTGAATATTATTGCATCAGTCGTTTGTTTACCGTGCATCCTTGCTCTGCGGATTTAGTATTTATTAATTTTTTTTAGTGAAACTCATTTAATGGGTTTTAAAATGAATGTTTTATTTTCATTTGGTATTCTTTTTATTAGCAACGAATGATTTCAATATATTGTGTGCATTGCGTTTTCAGTTTTTTTTTGGTAAAATATTCGTGTGGTATTTTTTATGTTTAATTTGTTTTTTTAATTTTAATTGAATTAGCTACTTATTTGTAAAACCTGCTCGCTTGTTCAAGAGTTTTCGCATTTAATCAAATTTTAGTTTTTATTTTCTGAAATTTGTATGGTTTTTTTTTCTGCGTAAATGTTTGCATTCATTTTCGCTTTTTTTTAGAATTATTATTCAGTTAATTTCACTACTTGTTGTTTGTTTATTTAGTGATTGTTTAATATGGCTATTTCTAGGATTTTGTGTGCCTGAACTGATTGACCAATTGGAGCAATTTTAGTCTGCATTGTGCGAAGTAAATAATTTTAATGTTTGGGAAGAAATAACGTGGAATAAAAATGAGATCTGATATGGCTGAAAATCGTCTCAATAGTTTTCTAGGACCCTAAAACGAATTTTGTTAATATACCTCTCTTCCCATCAACTATTGATCAATAGAGCATAGTAGCCTGGTTTTCATTGACAATATGATATAGAAAAGCCGGCTAAAAAAATTATGCTCGCATAACCACTTTACTATTTATGTTAAATATTGATCATCACTTAGCATTTGCTCTCTTGTACGCTCACTGAGCAGAAGATTGGTGCATAGAAGTCAAAATTTTGTATGGTATATTGGGTAAGTAGCGATTATGCATGGGCTGGTGAAAAACCTTCATTCTCACTGTTCCTCTCCGTAAACCCTTGTTTTCATATACCTAAATTTTTTAAAAACTTTAGTGCATTAATACTACATATTACTGCATCATTTGTGCATATTTGCATAGTTATGGAACAGTAGGTACCTAAACCACGTAAACTAGGCGCTTCAGTATTTGAAAAAATAAATGAATACGAAACAAATACACTGCGAAGTTGATAGCGCGGGTTGTCTTTGAAGATTTGTTTTTGTACAATATGTATGACTATATATAACAGCGCGGCGATGCACAATGAACAATTCAATTATTCGAAGAGTTTATGCGAAAGAAGACGAGGTACGCTGGCTGGTTCGGCGTGTACGTATTTAATTGTAAAAAATAAAATTATTGTATTTTAATTTCTACATGTGTTCGCGTTGATAGTGCATTTTGCTGGAATAAAATTGCATTCAAACGTCACGTGACGACGGTATTCGAAATATGTTAAAAGAGCTGTACTGCGCGACGATGTACGATTATGTACATATGTACGTAGCCTACAGGTACGAAAAATTATCCTCGAAGCGTGAAATTTATACGAAAAGTTACGTATGAAAAGTTGCATAGCTTCAGAACACGCTCTCAATGTAAATTACAATTTACAATTCGCCGCCGCGTTTAATTCGTATCAACTTGACATCATCATTTCAACGCATAAATTACATCTTTATTTAATGAAATTTTGTAATTAAAGCTTTTTGTTTTCTCTCGAATGACGCGATATTAAACAACCGGTGTTGGCGAAGTTGATGTATACTATCTGTGATATTGTTTACTCTCAGATATCCGAGCGAGGTACGTGTAATTTCAACATTCAAAACGACAATTATGCTTCATCGTCTCTCATGTGTGTAGAATAGTTTCTAGATACATAATATATATTGTTTAATGATTATACTTACTTACTTCCTTACTTCCTTACTTACTAACTAACTTACAGCATGCTCACAGCGATCGTCGTCGAGAGAAATTTCGGGCCAAGGAACAAGGAATGTCTGTACAGCCCTCTCCTTAACTTGTTTGTCAATGAAGAAAATTTGGCTCATTTTGCTACTCCTATCATTCTTGATCTAATTTACCAGTGTAACTCAAATTTTCACCCTCGCTTTATCTAGGTTTTATCTTTTTCTCTGCTCGACTTTTACGTATGAAAGAACAGAAAAATTCAACTATTGAATATAACTCACTAATGGGCTTGAGTACAAATTTTTAAACCCTTCATTCTTAATATTTCTCAATATTTTCGCCCTCGCTTCGTTCTGGTGTGGCACTCAAACTTTTCAAAAATATCCCAACATTCCTGCATCCCTCCTCGACCCACGATGTGCTAAAATTGAGAAAAATTTTCAACCAGTATAATATGCAAATTTTTTTCTGATAGCTAGGCGAAGGGTGTCTTATTTTTGTTTTCAATTTTTAGATGACAGTGAAAAAGTTTGGCTTGGATTTTGTGAAATCAGTGATATGGGTAAAGAAATGCAATTGGGTAAAAAAATCGACACCACCAAAAGGCAATTGTAGGACTCCTACTAAATCTACATACCAAATGTCAACTTCCTAGCTCAATATGGAAGGGAATTGCGCGAGGAACAAATCCATAAAATGAGGAAAATTGACCAAAAAATTACATTTCCGGGGCTGTAAGAAGGTACAATGAGAGTGAAAGTTAATACCCCCCCCCCTTCCAGCACGCCTATGACCTCTACTAAGTCTACGTACCAAATTTCAACTTCTTAGTTCAATTTGGCGGAATGATAGGTGGGGAACAGGCCTTTTTCAATGTCAAAAAGGAAGAAAGGCCCTTATATCTCCCCTCTTAATTGATCTAAGAAGCTGATTTTTCGATGTGTGTGTTATGCAACTTTGAATTGACTGTTGATTGTCTTCAAATAGAATAATTTTTGCGATTTTCCTCCCTCGGCACCCCCTCTCCCAAATTTGAGCACAACTGAATTTTGACCCGAGGTTATTCGCATTCCGGAATATCGAATGGGCCGCCAATCTTAGCATATTCCTTAAACTTTAACGATTTTGCTCAGTATCGAACTGAGTAAATGATTTCGAAGTTTCGGCGTGTTGGGGAAAAAATGAAAGCAGAAATTAAAATCTGACACGGCCTAAAATGGTTGTAATGGTCTTCTGAGGTCCCAAAACGAATTTTTTTATACCCCCTCCCTTCCATCGATCTTAGCTCGATAAATTGTAATCGCCTGGTTTTCATTAACAATGCGACATAGAAAATCAGCCTGAAAATGTAATTGAAATTTTAAAAAAGTATAAGGAATTTTGCCCTGCGGTTTTAAAATTCAAAAATTAGTTATGAATACGTAACAATTAGGTAACTTTTAAATCCAAGAACGTATCTAGAAACGTTTATTTTTAAAGTTCTTGTTTTTTTTTTATTCGTTATTCGTTAGTATTTTTTTAAGAAGAGTAGGGTGAAGACGAAGTGAATGAAGGTTGTTCTCTTTTTAGCTTAATTTCCCAGACATCATTCTGGTGTCAGTCTATGCCATCTTATGCAACAGAAAAAGAGGGGGAAAAGGAAGGGGTGAAACTACCAAAAATAAAAGAAAAAATTGGTCATGAAAAGTTCAAGAAGTCATAAAAAGAACATTCATTGACTATTTTTGAAACTCCATCTGCAACTCTCTAAATTCAAAATATACTGAAATATTCCTTTCAATTTCAATTTTACAATTATCATCATTCAAAACTTGGCTGTAACATTCTAACCCGGTATTATGATATTTTTGTATGTAAATAAAATAGTTTCATTTTCAATACTTTAATTTTCTGGCCCGTGGAAAAAATTGAAAATTGGAAAGATAGCGGTCTAAAAAAGTTGATGTGCATTTTCCAGCTCTAAAAGTCGCATTGTATTGTTATTATGCGTTTTATTAAATTTTTACAAAAACGTTTGGGGTAGTTGGTTCAATACACTTGCAATGGCCCAAATCCCCACATCGTCTGAATTGTGCTAATGCTGGTTTCGAATTTCAAAAGCTTAATTGTGCATTGGGGTGGGTCAAAAAAAACGATTATTTTTTTTTTCACTTGGTACCCTAAAAAACTGGTTGGTAGACACCTCAAAAAAATTCTCTCTACGCATGAACTCTTAATTTTAATAGGAACGTCCTCCGCCTTTCAAATTTTTATTTTTTTTCTATTATTATAAAGAAAATTGTATCTTTTGGTGTCTATTATGAGAAAAAAAAAAGTTTCATCTCATATATTTGTAGGAAATTGAATTCTCTACAAAAAAGGTCTCTTA
>FIZR01014295.1:0-10208 GCA_900060175.1 Ferrisia virgata | reverse complement strand
TAACAAACCACTCCTTTAGATTCTAGAATCAAACAACAGGCTATCACCATCGCAATGTGGATTCCGATCCTCAAGATCTACATTTCACCAATTAGCCTTCACAACCTCCGAAATTTAAAAAGCTACAGAGAATAAAACACACTTTCTATCCATATTCTTTGACATTCACAAAGCCTTCGATACCATTTGGAAATTCAAAATAATTAAAAACTCTGCATTCATGGAAATTCAAGGAAACATGTTACACTTTGTGATAAACTTCCTTCACAACAGATGTTTCAGAGTTGAAATTTCTGACTCATTTTCAGAAGAATACCTACTTGAAAACGGAGTACCTCAAGGAACTGTTAAAATTCCATTTTATGTTTTACACAAATATAAAAAATATTGCAGCTCGGATGTACATAAATGAATTTTTTCAACCAAGCCAATTCTGAAACAAAACACAGCTGGTTGGTTGCTTTCGATTAAATTTCATAATTTTTCTTGACCTTGTCATAGTCATACATACCGATTTTTTGTTTACATTTCGGATGGTTCTGCGTTCACGTCATTTCACTTATTTTCCAGCATACTGAAATGAAATAATCATAGATCCTGGATTATTATTACAAACACAGGTAATGAACTTCGAGATTTTTCGCATTTTTCATGTGAAATAAGAAAAAAAAATCACTCAAATCATTATTTTATACCTCACAAATTGCAATAAAAAAAAAAAAAAAATGGTACTTTCTCGCCAACAGAAAGTAAGATGATTAAAAAATGCAGTAAAAATATTATTTTAAGCTCCATCATCGCAAAAGACTACAAGTAGTGTACAAAGAAAGGCAACTTTCGCACTCAAGCTAAGAATACGAAATAAAAATTTACTCCAAATATCAATTTTTATAAAATGAAAAAAATTTAAGAAAAACATAATTTTGCAGTGCTTTTTTAGCGTAATTTTCGTGACATATTACAATGATGAGAATTGAAAAAAAGCAAGTTGGTAGGAAGTATTCAATGAGGCTAAAAAGTCGACCCCTCCCCCCAAAGGCACATCAAGGGTCCCTACAGACGGCACTACCTAATTTCAACTTCCTAGCTCAATTTGGAGGGGAGTTAAGCGAGGAACGAACTCTAAAAATTAGAAAAACGGACCAAAAGACCACATATTCAGAGCTGTGAAGGGGTAGGGGTGCAACGGGGCTGAAAAGTCGAGCCCCCGAAAAGGCACATCTAGGGCCCCTACTAAATGTACATAGCTAATTTCAAGGTCCTAGCTCAATTTGAAGGGCAGGTATGAATGCAACAAACTCAAAAAACTCAAAAATTCAGAAAACCCGATCAAAAACGCAATTTTTTTGGGCTGTGACGGGGTGCAATGGAGCTAAAAAGTCAGGATCTCCAAAAGGCACATCTAGGGCCCCAACTAAATGTACGTGCCAAATTTAAACTACATAGCTCAATTTGAAACAGAAATAGGGAAGATACAGCCCTTTTTCAAGGTTAAAAAGAGGGAAATCCCCATATCTCCCCTCCAAATTGACTTGAGGGGTGGATTTTTAGATATGTTACAGAACTTTGGATTCTCTATCGATTGACTCAAAAAGGGACAGTTTTTTGCATTTTTGGCCCCTCAGCACCCTCTCCTCCAAATTGGGGCATAACTGAATTTTGACCCAAGTTTATCCCCGCTCACATCAAACCCATCGCCAAACTGACTGAGCCGATTGACTGAATTGGAATGATTTTGGTCGGTATCGAGCGGAGTAAATGATTTTAATGTTCGGGGGGGGGGATAAAAAATAAAAAAATAAATAAGTATCTGTCGTGGCTAAAAATCGTCTCAATAGATTTCTACGACCCCAAAACGAATTTTGTAGATATCCCCCCCTCTTCATCCGCCGTTGGTCAATAAACTGTAATAGCGTTGTTTTCAATGACAATTTAACGTAGAGAATCTGGCTAAAATTTTTAAAAAATGACAATTTTTTACTTTCAGGATGTAAAACGATAGAAAAATAGTTCAAAATGTCATTTCGCACTAGAAAAATCGTGAAAACCTGAGAAAAAAATCAAAAACGTCAATTCGCTCTATTTCGGATCTAAGCAATAACCAGTTGAAATAAACGAAAAAACTTCAAAAATTGTTAATTTTTCACTTCAAAGATGTGTGACGGTGAAAAAAAATTTCTCTCAATGTTGATCTAATTCTGTAGAAACGTAAAAAATGGGGGAAAAAGTTCAGAAGAATTATACAAAATGTCATTTTAAACCACTGAAATAAAAAAAAAAACTTAAAATCTCTGCGTATTCGTATTTTTAATATAACTGAACATATTTCAAAGAATTTTTTATATAATTTCCAAAACTTTTCCATTCAAATTGAATCCATACAAAATGAAATCGCCTCGGTCATTAAACTAGATTAGGTTACTGACTCAAAGAACAATGTGATGTCCGAACTTCAGGGAGAAGCGAGGAAAGGATTGAAAATCGTTAAAATTGTGAAATACTGAAACAAATCATAGAGAAGTGAAAGTAAAAATTGTACAAAACAATTTTCAAATTAGAAACGTTTTTTCAACTCTTTAACTTTAAAAAACTTGGGTGAGTTGAAATTTGGAATTTAAGTATTTAGTAGAAATTCAAGATTCGTTTTTTGGATGATCTTTTTAGATAAAATTTCGAATGAAAGGATTCTCTGACTATCTCAACTTTAATTGTCTACCTTACAGCTCAATCCAAATTTATCCAGGCTGTCGAAACTTTTCACAGTAATGTGAGGATATAACTTTTTGCAGTATGTTTTTTTTTCATTTTAGAATCATAATGGATAAATAATAAAACGTACAAATACCTATTAAAAAAAGCACCGCGATATTTTTGTTCTATTTACTTTAAACGTTAAATTTTAAAAACTTCTTCAACTTATATTCTGAGCTGGTTTCAAAGCATTAAATCAAGCCCAAAGACTGAATTCGCATGAATAGTATTTCACCACCATTACTTCCAATTTCAAAATCAGGCAACGTATCTATAACCGTGCTTTCCCTTCTGTACTTTTTATATGCCAAAATTGAAGAAAAAGAGAAACTTTTCACCACTGCATACGACATGACGCATGAACTTGAACCAAACCAAGCGACATAATTCAAGCATCAAATCCTACAATTATTTAAAAATGTATCAAGCCTTTGCGGTAATTGAATCTACATAATATCGCGTGGAAAACGTAGCAAAAGGGGTTATAGGACCGCCTCTTTTTTCAAGTTGGCCGCTCAACACAGCAATTTCGGTCAACCAATCACGATACCCAATTCAAATGTATTACAAAAGATTACATTTAATCTAACTAGTTTAATTTCTTACCCTTCGATTTGTTGCTACTCGATACCATACAAAAGGGGGAATATAAAATGAATACGACGTCTACACCGATATAATATGATGCACATTGCACACGTGCGTATTCTGTACGCAGTGCTCAGTAGATAGATAGAGATACTACTACAAACATAAGCACCATGGTTAATGGATACTGCAAACGAAACCATTCTCAACCATAGACTATATCACCGAGTCAGCAATGCACACGCAGCTCGCTGAATTTCGAGACATAGTACGTACCTACAGATTTCTTCACGCCAACATTTGGTTTAAAATTTCGTACGCTTTATTAGACCGTTATTAAAAAGTGCCAAGGTACAGTAGCCGACAAACGACGTTAACCGGTTTGCTTGGACTGTACGACGATAAGCGTGAACCATTTAAGAACAGCCAACGAGCATTTTTTCTTTTCTGACATAATAAACTTCTCGAGTACTCGACAAAGTCAAAATCATAGCCTGTCGGACGAGCCGCAAAAGATGACATCTTCTTTATTCGTACTTACAAATATTCTCTTCCACGCCACTACACACATACACATCGAGTCAGCTCTTCACGTTTATCGGTATTTGATACCGAATCTGGCTGCTATTTCGGACAGTTGAAATCGTGCGCTCTAAAAGGCAACATCACTGTGTATGTGTATGTATACTGTGTTATGTGATCTAATTTTTTCGCTCCGGGGTTCCTTCATTCATCCACCTTTTTCATCCATTGTACATCGAAATCACCTTTGTTTGTACACAAAAGCAACGGTTACTTCAAAAAAAAAAAGGTGTTTGTAGCGGTCAGCCCGCAAACAAGCTTAATAAAGTCATGGTGTGTTCGATGGGATTAATCATAAAGCGCAGCGAACTGATCGGTGTAATGGTCATTTGCGGATTTATAACAGAATACATCGAACAGAAGGAATACCTTTAATAAATTGGAAGCCTAGGCATCTACTCTGAAAAAAAAATTAAAAAATATAAATAAAAACAAACACATAATAAAGGAGAACAAAGTGTAACACTTACAACATTGAGAGACGAAAAACCACGAATGTTGTCATGTTCGATAAACAATCGAAACAAAAAAACATATTTAAAATCTTGAATCGAATGACTAACGTTTGAGACAAAAGAATATAAATTTCTCCAACGCCGGAAATCTAATTCTGAAAAACTAAACAACTGAAAAATTAGTCAAATAAAATTTTTATTTAGTGAACATTGAAAATAAAATGCTTCATCATTATATTTCTTTATTAGTTACCTAATCCATGATGCGAAATCTTATCCTGACAAAATATTACTAGATTTGATAAAAGTCATTATCATTTGATCAGTTGGATGGCAATTCAGGTCTTATCTATTTGTAGTGGAATTGACTTCTTATTGGTAAACTAGTTGCATCTGTAATTTCAAAATCCTTATAAATCATCGTACTTACTCATACAATTGTCAAGCCACTGAATAATGAACATGACAGTTGAAAAAATTCTGAACAAGGTATGTTTACTTACTAACTTGATGAACTTCAAAGTTACAGCAATATTCAAAATTAAATAGCATAAAAATTTTAAAAATCACGAAGCAATAACACTATTTGATATCAGCATCACTTCCATGTTCACCACTATGTTCTTTTTCATTATAAAATGATATAATTTTCTAACATACATTACATGAATGAGCATCATTTTCCAAAAGTACGTCATCATTTTTTGGATTTGTTTGCACACATCTTCTGTCAGCCCTTCCATCCTCCAAGGTACTCGATTCAAACTTTTCTATACTCTGAAAATGGACTACCAAGTTTCAATTTTTCTACTCCGCCTACGTTGAATTAACACATTCGATATCAAACGACAGAGGTTGAGTAGTGTTCAAAATATACGTATTTTATACAGTGTCATGAAAAAGCGTATCAAATTTTAGCCAATGCTGAAGGTTACGGCTATTGGCGAAAGAATCGCGAATGTTCCCCCTGGATAAGCGGTTTTTATTAATCGAATATAAGTACATACGTCATATATATGTATACATATATATATATATATATATGCGTATACAGCATTTAACAATGGACGAATACAGAAGAACCCTCGAAACCATCATAAATTACTTCAACTTGAATTGGAAAAGTCTCTTTTGTGGTTTGATTCGGCATCGGGTTTTGTTTGTTTTGTTAAAACCGTGACATCGTTCTTTACGCTTTCATTTCACTATCCTTTAAGGTGTGAACCAAACCACTTCAAAATTCATAACTAATAAAATTTCTCGACTAGAATCATTTTTTAATTTATTACTCACAGCACAGCCTTTGAGGACCAGATGGTTGAGAACGTGGACAATTATCAACTCGATAGCTGGGTGGTATAAAATATAGTGAATCGGTGGGCAATGATTGGTATAAAAATACATATTTTTACACCACACGATTACATTTCTTTATACTGTAGGTTGTAGATTACATTGCAGACTAAAAAATTTTACTTCGCTTACCTTTTCCAAGTTTAGGGTGGCGTTCTGATAATACGAAAAGCTGGAGAAACTAACATATTGGAAACTTCGGGAGCAGAAAGCATTTGTCTGTAATATAGCTAGTGCTGATGGCTGATTACCCTGATCATTCTGATCATAAACCAAAATAAAAACACCAAAACACGAGACGCGAATTTAACCTGCTACCAATGATCAGGATACTGTATGGTTACAATTGGATTAAATCGATTCCAACTGTACGAACCGAAAATTCACATGTTAAATAAATACATTTCGAATTTCAAAATGAAAGATTAATAAAATGAGTAACAGTAAGTAAAACAAACAAAGACAAGATCAAAATTCAGATTTCAATCATCCATCATCGAACATCATGACTTACCACACGACAGTCACGTGATAAGTCAACAACCGAAGAATCGCCTCACAAATTAATGACAAATTTGATTCTATATAAATACTACGCTTATTTTTCTTTTTTTTTTTGAAATTCTAAAATTTTTATTTAAAAAAACATTATTGATATTTGAAATTTGATGGCTTTTAATTTCGATATAATACGTGAATAATCAAATCGTATTGAAATCAAGAAAACAGTAATGCATATAAATGAAAAATCTAATACGTTCTAGATAACATGAACTCATTCATTTTAGGATTTGCACTTGCTGTTTTTTGTTCAGAAACTCTATGGAAATTCTCCACCATGGAATTCATGAATCTATGCAATATTAGTTATTCATTTATTTAGTGGTCAAAAATTCACAAGATATTTTTAGATCTTTATCATTCTCTACCTCAAAACCTGACGAGTTTATCAAATATCATCATCAACACATCAATATTTTTTAGTTAAACATATGCAGATACGTTGAAATTTCACAGTGGTGATAAAATGAAAAACAACAAAACTGGACAAGCTACTGCTGGGAGGTATAATTAATCCTTTCGAATAGAAATATTATCATTTTCCTCTAATGCATGTTATATTAATAAGCATTCATTTCAATGATTTTTTTGCCATGATTACAAGCATTGTGCACCGAAGCAAATAACACTCCAATATTTCATCAATTATATATATACTTACACTGATGTACATTACAATTCCGTTACACGATAAGAGTTTATATATCAATACCGCACACTTCTGCAAACTGGTTTCAAGTTGCCGAGAAGGGAGCTCTCATCTAGAAGCAGAAGCAGAAAAACCCTTCGATACGTAAGATAATTACAATAGAGTAAGGGCGTTACGATGGTAAACCGGAGGACGCTGAAAATGTGTAAAAATTTTAAATATGAAAATGATACATTAGATAAAAGGCATCGTCAAAGTTATCCTTTCCATTTAATGAACAATCATAATGAAAAGTCACCAGTTGTACGACGGCAAAAGGCGGTACGCAAGGCCTGATAAAGGCTAGGAACCGCGAATCCGAAAAAAAAAATAAATAAAAGGAAAGCAACCCTAGAAATTGTTATTGGGGACATTAAAGGTTTTACAATGGTGAAGTTTTGGTAACTATTGTGTGTTTTGTGTTGCGGTGACTGTTATATGCGCGGAGAGCCGACGACTGCGGGCCTACCATACCGTTAAGTTAATTTTTCTACTCGAATGAACTTTATTAATTTTTATCCTGTCGAATTTCTCGTTTAGACACTGATCCGGGTAAGAGACGAGTGCTTTTTATTCTCTGGGCAACGCCCCGATGACAGCAACAGTAGTCATGTCCGTTGACTATGTTGTAACCTTTGCGAACGTGTCATTTTTCAAGTTTTTCTTCATTTTAATGTACCCATAAATATTACATGCTTGTGAAATGTATTTTGTTGATAGGAGATTGTAAAACTTGAAAGTGAAACGAGATTGTAGCTTAAATTTTAATTCGTATTTGTATGTTATGCTTCTGTAAGTTGTAAATATCATAGCTTTGTGAATTTTATGTGAAATTATCAATGTTGCAGAAATAATGGGGTTGATCGACACTAGAAATGTCACTCTGAATTTTCAAACTTATCGGTAATTCGCAGTGAATAAATATTTTTTTTACATTACATTGGTTATTCAAATTTACGATTATTGATCAGATTTTATTATAATATATGATGATTTGTATACTGTAAAAGTATTCCTAAAAAAAAAATAAAAAATATATTTTTCGAATTCTTAAGTGTAGGCAGTAAAAATTATGCAAGTAGGTATGTATATTGGGTCATATCATTTTTACTTCTTATCAGTTGTAATACTTTATATTATAATCCAGTAGATTCTTTTTTTCAGGTACATCAATATTTTTGGACGAAAATTTCTTTTCATATCGAGAAATGGCATTTTTATAGTATCTCGAAGATGATCAAATCCAATAATCCACGTGACATTTTAGCTACCTATTTTGGAACCATATTCAACGATCTCATATGATGATTTGAACATGAAGTTCCCATTTTGTAGGTGAGCATTTATGTATCTCAACTGTGATAATCTATACTACCTTCTTTTCTCAGATTAAAGTAAAGGTACGTTGAAATCACATGCAACGATTTAGGAATCCAAGTTTGGTAATGATTCAGCCTACTTATCGATAATTTGAATTTATCATATTGCATGAGGTACATAGACCGGTACACGTACACAAATAGAACCTTTTTTTCAAACACTATAAAATGACCCTATGGTTGAAATTACTCGACGTACTTCGGGTCTTATTATTGTGGTAAATTCGACATGTATCTGCGTTAGTTTGAACGATATAAATGGATTTCAACTTTTAACAGCTGTACATAAACAGTATGATGACAGATATCGCAAATACGGGAATTGAAGATGATCCGCGGACTTCCTGCTGTTCGGTTGGATAATGTTTTGGGGATGCTATTGACGGAATAAAAGAGCACTTCGTGGTAGGCCAAATTACGCTGTTACCAGGATCGAAGTAACGATGAGATAACATTACGTGACAATACGTCTTCACGATTCAACCTAACACTTTCCCAGACTGTATTATTCGGTGACGATTTATCGATTAATAATTTATAAAACCGTTCGTCCGAAAATACACATGGTATAGGTCTAAGCTGTATTTGTCAATTGGAAATCATTAATTATCATAGAATCATATAATCATATAGAATGCTAAATGCACGTAGCGTAAGTAATAAGAAAACCACGAGTATTTTACGTTGTTTTGTTACGGTATTCCGAATACGTATACGCGAGGGAATGCGACCGAATCAACCCTTTATTTTAAATCTGCATATGTACTTATCACGACTCACGATCAACGTGCAGGATGCGTGCAATGTCCGATATGACGTCATTGTACAAAAAAGGGTCGATGCACTTCTGGAAATTATCGATTACTCGACGGAGAAAGTGAAATTACTGTATCGCGACGGCGCTTAAGATGAGCCAGCGCGATTCTTCAGTAAAGGAAATTCAACCCCTACATTCACCCTCGTTACTTCAGTACATTTTCAGCATTTCGGCTTTAACATCTATGTGCCGTGTTTTTTGTATGTGATATTTTTTTTTTTTTTTTGTAAAACATGTTCTGTATTTTGTAGTCGGAAATGTTCAAAGATGATCAAAACGAATTCGAAGCAATTCAAAATGTAAGTTAACTCTTCATTATGTTGATTATGTTGTTTGAATTTTTTCTATAGCAACGTATCGATTCCTCTTTCTTGATTCGATTTGCTGTATGTGTTGGCATTTTCATAGCATATTTTCATTCCCGGTAAACTTCAAGTTCAAATGCTTAGGCTTTCTTCTGTCTTTCTAGTTTCTCATTCATGTATATAACTTTGAAAATGTGCATTATCTTATACACTATACCGTACATTATTTATCTTGCCTCATTTCTATTCACCCTCGTAATAATATTTAATGAAATATTCTTCGAAACATACGTATCATGTCAAATCAATACTTTCAATCATTTATTTACGACTAACTCTGGTTATTTCCAAATGCACTGATTGGCTCGGGTATCAGTTTTATTGTTTATGTACTTATCTGTTATTCGTAATAGAGATTGGATAATATTTTGAATTTTCAACAACTACTTTATTACCAGGGTTTCGTTTTTTTTGTTTTTTTTGAAAAAAAACATAAAAAACGTTTTTTTTGTTTAAAACATGTTGAAAACTAGTTTTTGAAATCAATGTTTAAAACACGTTTTAAACAAAAAAAAACCAAAATTTTTTAATTTTTCAACCTTTTCAATGCTAAATGAATCGATTACTGTTCAAAGAAAGATTCGAAGTTCTTACCAAGTCGAAGTCCGGTAAGACGTGAAAGTAAAACGGTAGAAACGTGATGTTTTTTCTGCATTTTCATTTTTTTTT
>FIZR01014294.1:0-12881 GCA_900060175.1 Ferrisia virgata | reverse complement strand
AAACATAAAAAAAATTTTTTTCCCCCCCCCCCCCCCAACTCAAATATACTTTCTCAGAAATCGTAAAAATAATTTTAAAGAGCGAGGATTATGCTACCTGTGTGCTGGATTACGTCACTTTGCTACCATTTACAAATAGAAGTCTTGAAATGGGTGCTATTCGGGTCACCCAAAAATTAGTCAAATGGCCAAATCGAAAATTTATTCAGGAAGTTCGATTTATGTGAAAACGATATCAACATCAGCTACTTACCTACAACCCGAATATAGGAAGGGTGAGGGGTGAGAGGGTGGAGGTAAAATTTTGTCCCATGTAAACGAGCTTGATGAATTTTTTCACTTCATGTCAATAATATTTATCTGATAGCTTGATCAGTAGCTGCATAGATTATATGAGGCACTGCTTAGAAATTTATAATCAAAAAATTCCTTTCATTAGGCTATTTAGAGGAAGTCCATCGGCGAAATTAAATTCATAATCGTGTTTAGGTGGTTTGACACGTGTGAAAACGACATCAATATCAACAATTTACCCATACAATCTAAAAATTAAGGCTGGAAATACAGCCTTTTCGCTAGGACCTCTTCGGGGAGTCCGTTACAAAAACTAAATTCATATTAGTATTTAGAATGTTTAGTTTATGTGAAAACCACACTAATATCAACAATATGCCAAAAATCCAAAAGTTACTTGTTGGGGTGGGCGCACGGGGAGAGGGCAAGTAATGTCTATAATTTTTCACTTATTGTCTACGTTTTTCCATAAACTACTCTATCAATAGTCAATTTTTACGAGCATACGGCCATTTGAGCCCATATCTCAAGTTTTTTTCCCAATCCCAACTATGGGGTATCCTCGTAAAAATGTTGAAAAAAATATGTGCAATGTAGGGGTCCAAAATACATCCGAAAAACATGGTTTTAAAATTTTACAAATCCGTTATCCACATAAACAAATTTTTTTAATTAGAAAATATCGTTCCGGGTGGAAATGATAGGGAGGTGAGGGGGGCGTTTAATTTTTCTAGGATACCTCTCAATTTTTTTTGTTCAAGTCAACCCCCCCCCCCCCAGGTGGGAACCCAAAACTTTGCTTAAGAATGCTGCATGACACGGGCGGTACTCACTGGCTTACAATAAATCTTCTATAATTTGTTCTTGTTCTTTTTACTCTTCAATCTTTTACTTTTTCTTACTACCTTTATAATTTAACATTTTTTTTAATATTTATTATTGATCCCATGGAGGAAAAAAATTTCACTACTTTAATTTTTTTTCAGTTCGCGATACGCAGCTCGCTCTAAAACTACACGAATGTTTCAATTTTGTTACAGAAATCAGCAAATTTAGAAGAGGTTGTCGGATCCTTGAACGATGTTAAATTGCAGAATACTTTCGTTAGTCTTTATTTTAACATTACTACCAATCATTCGAGGTATCGTCAGCTTTCCAATATTTTTTGCATTTCCAAATGATAAAATTTCGTTAAAAATTACGCACATTTTTTTCTCATAGGAAGTACCATACCACCAACAGAGAACACAGAACAGCCCCAAGATGAAAAAATTTGTCGCACAGATGGATGTGTACTGGCGGGTAAGAGGGTTTTAAAAATTTCACGTCGATTCGACGTGTTTTTTTTTCTCGCATCAGCCGTAGCCGGATTTAAAAAAGATTTATCGTTTTAGCTGAGATGATATCGAGCAGCATGGATACCAGTGTCGACCCTTGTGATGATTTCTACAAATTCGCTTGCGGGGGTTACATCATAAATAACACCATACCAGCTTTCAACATGAAATTCAACTCCTTTTCAAATATTACCGATATAATTAATTACCAATTGAAAGAGATAATTGAAGAGCAGAGCGGCGAGAATGAAATTAGACCTTTTCGAATGTTAAAACAGTTTTATAAAGATTGTCTGAAGGCAGGTAATGAGTTTTTTTTTTTATTTTTCCTTCACTAAGCTACATAGCTCGGATTTGTGTATTAGACAAACACGTCGTCGTAGTCGTCGTCGTCGTTAATTAATTAACACCATTTTTAATAATTATTCTTCATCTTTTTAGACATCATAACCGGTAGTGCACTTCAAACCATTCTAAAGAAAGTTGAACTATTGGGAGGATGGCCACAGACTAATGAAACATTGAAAGATAACAATGAAACTTGGATATCAGTGTTGGAAAAATCACGAAAATTCGGTTTTAGATCAAATTACATTTTATCATTGTATATCGATGTTGACTATAAAAATACAAGTCAAAAACTGATTCACGTAAGATATCTTATTTTTAGTTTATTCAGTAAAATTTAAGTATAATATATTACACAACAATAAAAAGAAAAAAGGATCGCAACGGGTTGCATTTTGAGCATAATTTTTGTAAGCTTTACGACGTTTTTTCTAGATATTGGAATGAACAGCCAAAACCTTCAAAAGGTATATCTAGTTTCCCTACTAAATTTACAAATCAAGTTTCAACTCGCTCGGTCAATTTGGAGGGAAGATATACGTTGAATAAACTCGAAAAAAAAGAAAACCTGACCCAAATACTACTTTTTTGAAAGAGCGTGTGTGCGTGGAAGAGAGGGTGCAATGAAACAAGAACGTCAAAATTCTCAATTAACAACCCCTCTCTCAAATTCGTGCACAACCGAATTTTGACTCGTGGTCAACCGAACTCCAGAATATCAAATCTGTCGCCAGTCGAAGCCCATTTCCCACATTTTATCGATTCTAGTCCGTTTCGAGCTGAGCAAATGATTTTTAGTTGGTGGGGGGGGGGGGGGGGGGGGGGGGGAATAAAAAATTTAAATAAATTTCTGACATGGCCAAAAATGGTCGTAATGGTCTACTAGCACTCCAAAACGGATTTTGTTGATATCAGTCGGCTTTCCATCAACAATGTGACAAAAAATGAAGCTAAAAATGAACAAAATTCTTACCTGCAGAATGTTTCACGAATGCTCACATCTCCTCCATCAACTTGTTAGGAATACTTCGTTGGAAACTGGTGATACGTGAACAAATTCCGAATGCTATTTAAAAATCTGTTTATTAGGTAGAAAAACCTTACCTAAGAACAAAAGTGTACTCATTACTCAACATGCGACCAGACTACTCGGTCAATACGTATTTCAAAATGATGGTGAACATAGCCATGAAATACAAAACACCGTATGCAAAGGCTATCGCAGAATTAACACCTATGCTTCAATTTGAAATCGAACTAGCTAAGGTAAGATTCC
This sequence comes from Ferrisia virgata, assembly GCA_900060175.1. Lineage (NCBI taxonomy): Eukaryota > Metazoa > Arthropoda > Insecta > Hemiptera > Pseudococcidae > Ferrisia > Ferrisia virgata. The sequence goes on along the minus strand of FIZR01014294.1, from coordinate 9,626 downwards.
ATACTACACATTTTCAACCACTTACCTCTTCGCAAAGATAACTTTGATCCTAGAAGATGATCATTTTTACAGATTCACGAGCCAACATTCACCAAAGCGGAAAGAATAAATAATTCCATTACTGTAACAGTCGACGAAGCTCAAAAACGTTTTCCATCCATCGATTGGTTAAAAACTATAAACGCATTATTAGGATCTAATATTTCTATAACACAAAATGAGACTATCGTCATAGTATCTCCAAAACTGATGGAAAAATTACAAAAATTATTAAATCAGACGCCAAAAAAGTAATTCAAAAATTTACCGGTTAAATACCCGCCATTGTTTTAATATTTCCTTTCCACATAAAATTAATTTGAGTGTTACTTGGTGTAAAGGGAGGAGGAAACGGTGAAGTCTAATCTAACTTATATTTCTGTCTTTCTGCTTTCAGGATTATAATAAATTATATCATATGGCGACACATTCAAGAATCGTTACATTTCTATTTCATCGATAACGTCCAACCTAAATGGAAAAATTGCCTGGCTGTTATACAAACGAAGTAACCTTCATTTTTCATTCGATTCAATAATTTCAAAGCAAGAGCTGCCTATTTATGATTCGTAACTTTTTTTTTTCTTTCAGTTTAGACGCAGCATTGAGTGCCATGTACATAAGACGTCACTTTAAAAATGGAACCGTTAAGGAAAACGTTTTGGAAATGGTGCAAACGATTAGAAAAGAACAGTATAACATTCTATCCGCATCCGATTGGATCGACAATGAAACCAGGTTGGAATAATAATTTTTCCAACGTTTTCTTTTTTCAATGAATCAAATAAATCGAACAAATTTCTACATTACAGACAAGCAGCTTTAGAAAAAGCTCAATCCGTAATAGAAAGAGTAGCTTATCCCGATGAATTACTAAACGATGATATCCTAATTCAACTTTACCAAAACGTAAGTAGTATAAAATATTCAAATAATTATAACAGGAAAAAAAAATCGTCTTACGAAGATCTTATCTGTCAAATCAGCTACATCTGGAGCCTAATCAATATTACGATAATATACTGAAGATATCAGACTTTCGAATGAATATAATATTCTCATCAATACGTGAACCAGTAAATAAGACCAACGTGTTATCTTACAGATATTCATTTTTAGCCAATGCTTTCAATGTTTTCGAAGAAAACAGTATAGGTATAAGTTTTTAAAAATAAAAAAATCTCATCAACAAGAAAAAAAATTAAAATTAACCCCAAATGAAAATCGTTTTTTTTTTCTTCAGAAATACCAGCTGTAATGTTACAAGGTAAATTTTACTCCGTCGATCGACCAAACTACATGAACTACGGAGCAGTTGGTTTCGTTATCGGTCATGAATTATCACACGCGTTCGACTCGAATGTAATTTTAATAATATAATCCTTCCACGAACACACTCGTAGAAGGCTATAAAGTATGTACATATACAACACTATCAAACAGCGAAGCTAAAATTGAACTTTACAGGGTCATTATTACGATAAAGGAGGAAATTACATAAACTGGTGGCAGTCTGAAATGGAGATGAAGTACGCTCAACGGATAAAGTGTTTCGTCGATCAATATAATAAATTCATCGTAGAAGATACCGGAGAAAATGTGAGTTATTAAATTTCCATCTATATAACCGAATATACGAATAAATCGTTACCATTCTATAAAATATGCCTTTGATTATGCACGCATTTTCTAGTATATACCTGTCTTTCTCACTTGTATACGCGTCTATATAGGTGAACGGTACACATACATTAGCTGAAAATATTTCCGATAATGAAGGCGTGCGAACGGCGTATTTAGCATACAAAGCATGGGCACGTGAACACGGAGCCGAACAAAAACTACCCGGATTGGATTACACATCCGAGCAAATGTTCTGGATAAGTGCGGCTAATTCGTGGTGTGCCAAATACACCTTCTTATTTATGATAGAAACCTTATCCAAAGACGTTCATGCTCCCGATAAAATACGTATCTTGGGAGCATTCGCTAATCAACAGGATTTCGCTAACGATTTCAAATGTGCGGTCAACACTACCATGAACCCATTACAGAAATGTACCCTTTGGTGATTATAATTATTTCTTTGGCGAGCAGTATGTGATAATGGTATCTTCGAAACGTTCGATTTTAATATTATTGCTTTTTCGAAGATTGTTTTTGATCTCATTTAGTTGTCTTGAATGTTTGTATTATATGTTAAAAAAAATTATAATTATTGATGTTTCTCGTTATTGCCTCATACACTCGCATTATGTAGTGATAAAAAATTAAAAAATTACTGACTGACGATTTCTCTACACACGTCATCTTCGGATATTCATACAGGGTGTTTCATCTCCATAGTATCCCCTTCATACCACAAGTACAGCAACACAAGTTCGACTCATGTAGCATGGGTTGTCTATCCAAAACACTGTAGAGGCTGTGCTATAGGCATTTGAATTTTTTATTTCTAAACAATTTAGAGTAATTTTTTTTTAATTTCAATTTAAGAACTAAAAATGGTAGAAATGTCTAGTTTACGCCAAAATGTGACAAATACAATGTAGAATTTCGGATAAAAGAGTTAGGATCATAGATTGAATAGTTCGTGAAATATGACGAATTTAATGCATAAAGATGATTAAAAAATTTTAAAATTTTCTAAATTTTTGTTTATAAATTTTTAAAAAGCTCTTTTAAGTACCCAATTAAAACAATTTTCTTGAAGTAACAAGGTACCCTCCACCACTTGGCATAGTTAAATTTTTCCCAACTTGTTTAGATATGTTGGAAAAAAATTGTTCCCATTTTTCTAAAAGAAATTTTCCACGGAAATAAAAATTTCAATAAAAAAAATTTTTTTATTGAAATATTTAATTGATTAAGAGGAAAAATATCAAAATCGAGCAACTGTTTTAATAAAGAAACGTTTTTGCCAAAATTTATTTTTCATCAAATTTTTTTGTTTAAAAAATGGGAAAAATTTAACTATGCCAAGTGGCAGAGGGTACCTTGTTACTTCAAGAAAAATTTTTTAATTGGGTACTTAAAAGAGCTTTTTAAATTATGAACAAAAATTCAGAAAATTTTCAAATTTTTCAATCATTTTTTTACATTAAATTCGTCATATTTTACAAACCATACCATCTATGCCCTAAATTTTTTTTACCAGAAACACTATATTGTATTTGCTCCATTTTGGCGTAAACTGAAAATTTCTACAATTTGTAGTTCATAAATTGGAATTTTTTAAAAATTGCTTCAAATTTCTTGGAATTAAAAAATTCAAAGACCTGTAGCACAGCCCCTGCAATGTTTTGAACAGTCAATCCATGCTACACGAGTCCAAATTGATTTGCTTTACTTGTGGTATGAAGGGGGTACTATTGAGACAAAACACCCTGTATAGTGTCTTAAAGTTACTTGGTACCAGCTGCTTATCCAAGACAGCATTTTAGTGTACATTGGAGTAGCATTATGTGTTTTCAAGGTGGGAAAATTGAAATCAAGAATAGAAAATAATGCCAAATTCGAATTTTGTGGCTTCAAAAACATAATTTCGAGACATCATATGCCGAAATCGTCGCATATATATTGTTCTACTCCTTACCGCTTCTCCTTTGTGAAATCTCCTGAGAGGCTATAGCAGGACAAGGAGGACGATTTACACTTGGGTCTCTTATTTTTACATGTAAATAAACATTTTTACGGGATATTTATTTAGAAAAAAAAATCCATTTTAGTTGTCACCCTATTACTATAGTCGAATTACTGCATCCGTTTGCTGCGTGATGTAGAAAGTAATTTGACAACTGATTCTTAATCTAGAATGTATTTAGACAAAAATAAGCTTGGCTGCCATTTTTTCTAGCCCATCTCTCTCCGAGGATCCAGCCCCCTTTCTTAGAAATGCATATATCTCCTCTTATATCACTTCTACAAAAAAAATTTCAAATAAAAGTTTCTTCGAGAAAGATTCTTTACATTTTAGGTCATAACAAAAAATTGCATTTGGAGCAACTTTTGCGTCCCAAATCTCAAAAATGTATTTATCGAAATGCTCAAAATCAAGTTATTTTCATTTATTATAAAAAATATCGAACATAGTACATAACCAGTAACCGTAAGAAGTATTGGGAATAAAATTCTACACCCAACATGTTAACCGCAGTACTCCCATCCCACACCCTCACCGACAACCACTCCTCCCCAAACCAAGGTTTAAAATATGTGATTCGACCCAGTCTGTAGATTGAAAGATTTCATCATGGAATATGTGGGGAGCCTTGAGAAATATTTTCAAGCTCAAGAACCACTCCTAAAAAATACCCTCAGATTCACATACAGCGGGTTAAATTAACACTATCTACACACTTTTTATCATATTCAGTTAATTCAAATTTTCGAAATGAAATTTTTTTTCCTGTATCCGCAAGTGCCAACAGGTTATAACTTGGGAAAAAAATCAAACAAATAATCGAAAATTCAAAATTCATGTTAAATTATCATATAAAGCGGGAATTTATGAGTACCCTCCTTGTATCTGTCGTTTCAGTTTTTAATTTTGTTGAAAATTCATCAAACTGACAAACACGCAGGTGATGGGAAATTATGTCATGGGAAAAGGAGGAGTTGAAATGAGGAGTAATTCTTGCGCTCCAAAATATTTCTAGAGACCCTTAACTATGTTCCATGATGACATTTTTCAACCCGCAGACAGAGTCAAATAACTAATTTTGAACGTTTGTATGGTGGGAGGGGCGGTTTCTGGTGGTGGAGAGAGGTGATGGTATTAGGATCAAAATGTTGGATGTAAAATTTTATCCTAAATACTTTTCGTGATTAGTAGTTTTGTGCTATATTTGATCTTTTTTATAATTAACGAGAATAACTTTATTTTGAACATTTCAATAAATACATTTTTAAGATTTTGGGCACAAAGGTTGCTCCAAATGCAATTTTTGTAATAACCAAAAATGTAGAGAATCTTTCAAGAAGAAACTTTCACCTTAAAAATTTTTTGTAGAAGCGATACAAGGGGAGATACGTACTTCTAAGAAAGGAGGCTGTATCCTCCGAGGGGAAAGGGCTAGAAAAAATGGCGCCAAGCTTATTTTTTCCTAGATACATTCTAGATTAAGAATGAGACTTCAAACTGATCTTTACATTTGGTTCGAACGGAAGTCTAATTCGACTAAACTATATTGATCAGCTATTCATTCCTGAAGGTGAGTCAGTAGCTGTATTGTACTGCTTCAATTTTGAACCCGCGACCATCAGTGCACTTACAGCACTTCAATTTTTCCATCAACTTCATACCCCTCCAATTTACCATATGGTTAACTGGAAATTAAAATTTTGTGAAAATTTTCACATCTCTACAAAACTAAAAATTTGTAAACCTTGAAAATAATAATAACGCGACTCTACAAGATATTCAAAATACCTATAGGTAAACAAAGTACATTCGTTCGATGCAAGGCTTAAATTACAAATTACCTACAAGTATATGAAAGATGAAAAGTACATAAGTGTTTGAAGTTGAACTGGTGGAAAGTTGACGGAAAGTCGTACATAAGTCGTAAGATAATACTGTCTAGATACGCTGCGAGAAAAGTACCAAGATACGTAAGAAAAAACTTCTCTGGAGCGATGGTAGATGGGAAAATTCGGCTGAAGAAGTAGCAATGCGTAAAAAACCATTGAAAAGTAAATTATGACGAAGAAAACTGAGAATATTCAACGAAGTTTTCGCAAATTCGTCGTCGAGATTTCAGCGTCACCGATTCATCAGACTGTAAAAATCGCAAAGCGCTGTACTCACAGCGAAGAAGACTGACAAAAAGCGTACAGCAAAAGCGACGGAATCAGTTTAAAGAAGAAAAAAGATGCTATACATACGTACACATAACCGTCGCCGAGTATATAAAGTCGTATTTCACTACGCTCCATACACGCAAATATGTTAAGAGACGCTTGTTGATTTTTCCCGAAGGTACGCATCGAGTTCGTGTTATTTGAGAAGATGGAAGAACAAAAAGGGCAGAATTCGTTATACGTAGGTAAAGTACCAACTACCTACTACATACTACCGTAGATATACGAGTTTTCAAAGTGAGTGTATTTTTCAAAAAAGAAAAAAAGCCTAGTTACGTTTGGGAATTTGTAGAAATATTTATTTGGTTTTTATACGCCAACGCCGAAAGATTTTTCGTACGAATTAATCTTATTAATCGTTTGAAAAGTTTGCCGAAAAATTTATTCTTTCGCACCCTCTCATCCGGTAATAATTTTTATAACATAACTAATTGACTAAATATAGAAAGCATTTGTTTGACGTGATGTGTGCTGTAAAATACATATAACAAAATAGCGGGTTTTGTGATAAGCATATTCGCTATACGTGTTACCAGACAATGCTTAGTGCTTTGCCTACTTCATCGTTAAATAATTTTGAAAATTAACTTCTTGACTAATTTTATATATGTTGCCTTTTGGTTGTTGAGAAAACTAGTACACATACAAGAAGTGATTAAACTTGCTACGTTGCATCTTCTCCTGTAGACTATCCAGCTACCTATACTATACATGTACGTGTACCTATTCCTGTGGGCACAAAACGTAAAACGTTGTGTAAATGCTGAAATATTATTTACAACGTTTACGTGCCCCTTTTAAAAGGTCTAATTACTAGCGTTATCTTACACTATGCTGAAATTATACCAACGAGGAAGCATTTTCGCTTCGGGTGCACTTCAGATTTTGTGTGTCTTTCCCGAATAGGTGTAGTAGTTAGCTAGGTACATTGTCTATGCACATATTCAAACTTCTTCCTTTTTAAAATTGCGCCCAGAGTTGTTTCTCAACAACTAGCATAAGATATAAATGTCGCTTGTACTCGAATGCGACAGATTAGCGTGACTATCATAAACGGGGAGTAGAGGGAGTCGTTGGCTAGACATAACTCCAGCATAGCCATTACTTGCAATGTTTTGTGGGGTTTTCAAAACCCTCCGTAACTTCCTACAATGTGTGGGAGTTTATGCATCAATACCAGGTGCGGCTTGGGTGGGCGTTTCTGCTGATACATGTCATTACTCGTAGCAGTTTCAAATTATTTTGCATGTACTCGTGAGACCACATATGGATTCTGCTTTTTCTTCTTCTACAACAGACTGGAACTCCACGTTGGGGGGCGGCACCTGCCCCGACGCGGTTTTATCTCATCATGGCGCCAACACGCAAAGAAATATACCAAACACAATCGACACTGAGATGGATACCTCTCCATCTACCAACCAGATCCAAACTACTCCGAATACAAATCTAGTGAGCTCTATGGAGGAAGCGCTCCAAGAAGCTATGTCCAGCATCACCTCCCAAAGCCTCTCAGTGGGTGCTCTGCTGAACAACAGATTCAACCCCTACCTTACTAACGCTAAAGGTAGGCTGGAGAAACTGTCCAGCACTTTCATTGCCAAGCTGCAGCGAATGAAGGCCTTGGACATTGACTTCATACACCTGAACTTCCCTTTCAGCTTTGAAAGGAAGCCAGAAGAATCAGATAAAACTTACGCTAGTTGACGCACTAGTGAGGGACTAGCCCTAGCAAGGTTCCTCACCCAGTGTGAGGAAAGTAAGAAGTTCTTAAAGAAGGTCAGGAAAAATGCCAAAGATAAAGAACAACAGCAACAGCAGCAACCAACGAATACGGGCAATGCTACGATATTGGGCAAGCAACCCCGGCCCAATACGCCTCCTACCGATAAGAAAACGTGTGACAACGCGCAAGAAACTGTTACCCAGCTGCGGGAACATCTGCGGGAGGAAAAACAGTTTACTGCCGCATTGCAACAACATCTTTTGGCAACGCAAAAATTCTTGCAGGCAGTCCAACAGGAGTTGGCTGCCTTGCGAGAACAAAGGTAGAGCTCTGAGCAGCAGGAGCTGCTAGCCACAAAGGAGCAACTACGAAAAACGACGAATGACTACCAAAGGATCCTTCAAGATTCTGCAGTATTACAACAGAGGCTCGCTCGAGTTGAGAAGAGCCAAGCGAACGTCACAGTCACTCCAACTGGACAGTCACCACCACCCCAGGAGGAGATGGAGAAGCGTCTGCTTGAGAATATGACGAAGCAAATTGCGAATGCAAATTGCGAATGCGGTGGACGCAGCCCTCTCAAAGATCTTCCCCGAGGCAGTGAAGAAACCAGCATCAACACAGGCGGTTGCGGCGTCGACGAGCACGCAAGCAGCCAGCACGAGAACATCAATGAGACCCCACCTGGATTCCCACCGCTTCTGCCTAGGGATCGCAAACAACGACAGCAGCATTCGCAGCAGCAGCCACAGGAACAACAACACCAGAACAAACCACCTTCTGAAAACATGCAGCGCAGCGTGGAACTGTGGTCCACTGTGACCAGAAGGAGGAGTAAACCATCAGCTCCACAACCCACCTCAACCGCACCAAAAATCCAGCAGTCAGCTCCTAAACCTACGACAAGGAAACAGCGATGACGTGAGCATAAACACGCAATACCATGACAAGAGTCAGACAAGGCCGTCCTCCTGCTACCAACACAGCCAACCAGTAACGTTGAGAAGATCCTCCACAGCTCCCCTACGATCAACCCCAGGAGGCTAGGTGTGACTGGCACTGTGCCGTTTGCATCGGGTGCTCTCCTGGTTAGATGCAGAACCCCCAAGGACGCAGAAACCCTGAGACAGGCCGTGAAGACAGTTCCCACTGTCTCAGTGAGAACAACCCCAACATCAAAGCCAGTTGTACGGATACAGCGCACCAGAGAGGGCATCTTCGATGACGTACACGAGAAGCACGGATGCTTTCCTTAGGATGTTGTATTCGCCAAATATAAGGACCCGGTACTAAAAGAAGACTCCAAAATCAGCGTTATCACCGTCACATACGACTTCTTCCAGAAGATGGAAGCTTCACCCGCCATTTACATGGGACTCCAACGCTGCCACATTGACACCGGCATCGTCCCAATCCGCTGTGAGAAATGCAGTCAGTTGGTAAAGAACACTCGTATCGTTTTGTGGGTTTTTCATAAACCCTCCGAAACTCCCTAGCTGTGTGGAAGTTTCTACACCCAATCCTGGGTGTAGTTGGGTGGGCATTACCACTGCTACCTCGCAAACCTCGGGGCACCAGCCGACTCCCCATTGTAAACAGGCTAGGGCAGATACACGGTGCACTGTCTGCCTGGTCACACAAACCACTGGTACTCAAGGGAACGAATATGAATAATTCTTCTCTCAATTTAACTGCCAATAAAATCACAAATGTACCGGAAATTACTGACAATTCTGCCGATGGTTGCTGCGCCATGGCAGTCTTACGATCGGCATAAAACCCAACACCAACACCCTTCACTTTTAAAATGAATTCTCCAGACCTCGGCGTCATCGTCAGCGCCTTGAAGGTCCCGTTTTCATGCATACAGTCCGAAGCATAGAATTATAGTCGTGAATGCGTGCACCCCAAATGGATTTGTACAAAATGCAAGCCTGGTATATGCTGCGAACAAAGCGTCAGGTGATTACCACGGCCAAATGAATTACGGCAATTTCTT
>FIZR01014292.1:0-51500 GCA_900060175.1 Ferrisia virgata | reverse complement strand
CTTTTTTTTCTTTATTCTCCTTTTTTTTTTTTTTTTTTCGTTTCATTTTATTTTATTTTATCATTTCCAACATCTCGTCATCGTACGCTATATAGTACCTTCATCTATAGATTTTTTTCTGCTTTTTTTTTTTTTTTATTTTTTTTTATCTGATAGATTAAACGTATATATATATCTGCTATTGTAGATACGCGCACGCGTACTCAAATACCATACTTGAACGATTGACACAATTGCGTAAGCTTTTACGTATTGGTTCGTGTATATGTATATATATATGTACGTAGACGTACGTAAACGTACGCATACACATGAGTAAGTACGTACATATACGAATGCCATACATATAAGCCTGGTCTTAGTGTATTCGGACGATGATGGTGAACTCTTCCCCTTTCGCCATCGTGTTACGCTTTAATATATCCACATCCTACGCTTTTATCATGAGAATCACATCAGCTGGATCGGTTGGGCTAACCTATGGGCGACTGGGCGTATGGCGTCACAATTTTACAATCGTATTCGTATTCATATACCTAACCTAAAATGTTATCGTTGTTGGTATGGTAGGATGGAAATTTTTATTTTTTGATGAAATAGTCGAATAAGGTAGTGAATTTTCGATCATTTTTAAAAGTGAAGGGATATTTTCTTTATACGAGTCGGATTTTATTTGTGGTGAAAGTTACCAGTGTATACTTACCGTAAATGCTTAAGTGCGTACTCGTTACTTTGCTAAGTACGTATATCAAGCTGTGTTACGAATATGGAAACGAAATTGGTTACAGTTTAATTTGCATGGATTAAATTTTTCCATCAGTTGTATTGAAATTGGAAAAAAATTTACCATTCTGTAAGAATTATGCAAGATGGATATCGGAGACCTTCGATGTTGAATTGGTACATTGCATACGGTGTGCATGACGACTAAGTTTCAGTACTGATGTTGTAAGTTGACCTATACCCATGCTGTAAAATTCAGACTGGTCCCATTTGGAAAGAGGAAAACTTTTGACACCTCGTAGCCAAATTATGTTCCAATATGTCGGTTAGTAGTTTGATTGTTGTAGAGATTTCATTGAAATACTGTTATGATTAGGTGTATGAAATCCAGAATTTCCAATCAAGTATTTTTTTTTTCAGTAAAATGAATCCAAACTTATGCAGAAATTAATTTTTAATCCAAATGAATGTGTAATGGTAAATATTTATGGTGAATGAGGTGTTTTTTGGGAGACGCCACTTCAATAAAAGTTAATCTGAAAAAAGAAAATGGTATTTGCATTCAAGTTGGTGTGAAATGATTACGTTTTTGTTGGTCTTAGAACATTTTAATAGTGATCATAGTGCAAGATGGTCGTAGAATTTAGCAAACCTCCCCCCCCCTCTCGACACCATCACCAAATTTTTTTTGAAAGTTGATCAAAATGTTGTTTTAGGGTCTAAAAGTTCTTATCAATACTCACGTTTTAGTAATTTGCTCTTGGTATTTTACAAAATCGAGGTGTAGCTGATGGTGGGAGAGAGTGCGAACGCAATCCGTTTTGGGGTCTAAGACCATTGAGAACAGTTTCAGTCGTGTCAGATATTTATTTATATTTATTCGCCTCTCTACGGAAATTGAAAAATTATTTGCTCAGCTCGATACAGATCAAAAGTGATCAAATCTAGGAAATGAGTTTCGATTGACGTGCCATTTAATATTCTGGAGTGGGGATGGCTTTGGGTCAAAATTCAAGTGGGGGTGCTGAGAGGCTAAAATTACAATAATCGTTCCTTTTTGAATCAATTTATAGATAATCCGAAGCTGTTTAACGTATCCAAAAATCATCCTCCTGTCAACTAGAAAGGGATATGAGAGTTTGCCCTTTTTTTGGTCTTGAGAAAAACATTTAGTAGAAGCCCTGCATTGTACCTTTTGGGGATCTTGACCTTTCAGCCTCATTGTACCCGCTCACAGCCCCAAAAATGTGGTTTTTTAGTCGTTTTTTTAAATTAGTTTGGTTTGTTCTTCGTATAACTTCCCTCCAAATTGAGCTAGGAAGTTAAAATTTGATATATTAATTTAGTGACGGTCCTAGATATGCTTCTTGATCTCTATGACAATTGATCTGAGCTACATATCGAACAAAAATTTGGGTAGTTGGTGTGAAAACCTCCCCTACATCAAATGAGACTCAATAAAACTCAACGTGTAACGTTGGTCATGAAACTTTGTCGTTGTATCTCGTATTTTGCATGTTGGTTAACATTTTATGAGAATCTGCGAATAACTTGGATGAAGAAAAGGTACTTACACGAGACTTGGACAGAAGACCGTCGACCGTAATAGGCCATAAATGAATGAACGTATGGTAACGAGGGTGAATTATGAAATATTTGCCCAATTCGTATAATTTTTATTTTGAGAAATATGTACTTAATGTAAATGTTTTGCTTTTCGTACCTCTCGTGTAATCATTGAAGAAGAAAAAAATGTGTCAACAATGTTGTTGTGTATGAATTTTTTCACTCGCGTTACGTATAAGGTAGAATTTCGTTATAGAAATATTTTAATGATACGACAGATTAACTTGATAAATTATTTATTGATCGAATAGTAACAAAATGTATATTTTTTATGTTGCAGGTAAGCATACAAAGGAAGAAATTTGTTTGATTTTTGGAGCTTAAGTAAGAAATAGATTAAATGTTGAGATCATAATTATATATCAATCGGTGTAAGCACTCTGTAGACTTGTTTTCAAGAAAATCATTTTTTCCAATTTTTTTTTCGAGGGGCTAACGGAGTCGTGATCAGTATTAAATGGATCAAACTATTAAAAGGGTGACAATAAAATTTTCAAATTCTTTCGTTGACTATGTCATCTGATATTGAGTAAAAAATTACTTTTTTGGTTTTACTTTCATCGACGGTTCGATATTTTTTTCCTTCACACTGCGTGAAATGTGAGCTTACATTGTGTAAAATTAGCAGGAATGACGGTCGAAATGTCTTCACTTTCAATTGCACGAAGTTGCGTAGAAATGCTTAACAATCGATAAAGCGAGATAGTTTTCTGTTCGTCAAATTAACTTGTAAGAACAATTGGAAATTTATTGTAAAGTTCGTAAACACGAAAAGTGAACATTCAAGGTATATTTTTTCATAATTTAATTTTTAGTCATTATTTGGTTACTTATTTATTCTCTTATAATAATTTGAACACAGAGATTACCGTGCATTTTTCTGAATCCAGTTGCCCAAAAGACAATTTCCCGAAGGAAAAAAAAAAACGAAAAATTTTTCCCCCAATCTAAAATTTCTTGTGCTTTTTACTCGAACAGTTTTTTCGAATTCTTAAATCCTAAATTCTTGTACTTCGAACTCTTCTTTCCCGAATGGTTGTTTTCATCGGGCCTTAGGTGACATTACGTATAGTAACAAATTCAATTATGTGTGCTGTGGAAATGTACTTAGAAATGCCTGAAGTATATGTAGTGCTGCAAAGTGTTTTGTTTCGTATCACTCCAAATTGAAATGCTAGCAAGTGTGATTAACAAAAAATTACTAGTAGATGGGTACTAAGGCATTTCAATTTTGTTTTTCTTCGAAAGTCAAGGGGGGTATGGAAAAAAGTTGCAAAATTACGTCAAATAAACGTGATAAAAATTTTAGGATTCCAACTTGACCCTTACCCCACTTCCTTTTGGTTTAAAATTTCAAAATTTACATAGAAATCGTAAAAAAATGTCTTTTTGAATTTTTCGGTATAAATGTGTCATAGTAGACCATATGAGACCGACAAGACAATTTTTGTGAATTTTTTTGCTTTTCAAGGGTTCTAAAATCACGCGTAGATGATAAAAATCGCATATTTTTAAGCAGTTATCTGAAAAAAATTAATTTTACTTTTTTTATGCTGTTGTCGATTTTGTCCATTCTGAATAGGGTTTAACAGATTTTTGCATATTTTACAACTTTCAGGGGTTTCAAAATACGTGATTTTTACCACTTTTATGTATGATTTAGAACCCCTGAAAATCAAAAAAATTCGCAAAAATTGTCTTGTTGGTCTCATATGGTCTACTATGACACATTCATACCGAGAAATTCGAAAAAAGGATTTTTTTTTTCGATTTCTATGTGAATTTTGAAATTATAAACAAACGAGGGTTGAGTAAGGGTCAAGTTAGGGACCATAAATTTTTACCACGTACATTTGACGTCATCTCGCCACTGTTTTTCAATTCCCCTCCAAGTTTCGAAAATAACCTAAAATTGAAACAACCCTACAAAGGTAGTTGACAACTTGAAGCAAGAAAGTTTCCTTTAAAAATGAATGGAGGTGCTGAAAATTTGTTTATCGTCCGTACAAAACAATCGATGGAAGTTTTCCTTAAATTTTTGGCCATCTTATGTCATTGTTCAACCACCTATTAAGCATGCTATTTTACAGATGGAAAAATTTGAAAAAGTCTATCGCGTTATGGATCAGATGTACTTATCTGTCAAAATGCTATGCAAAAATAGGTTCCCGAAACGTTGTGTTTGATTGGGGGGGGGGGGGGGGGCTCAGAATAAAATCTGTTTTTAGCCAACGTGTAAAATGTCAAATAGCTCAACGATATTTACCAACTCTTGGCGATTCATATTACTAAAGAAAAACCTTGTTGAATAAACAGGATTACGTGCTTTCCGATGTTCATGCCGCTGGTTACTGTATGTAAGGGCCTCCCTTGTACCTTCCAGTCCACCCACACGATACCGGTCGGTCCATCGTCGATTAGTATTTATTCAAAAGTCCTCTCTCCGACATTCCTAGCATTTAAATGATGAATCGATCTTGGTCGAAGAAAGCCGAACAATCTTCTCTGTCTCGTTTACAATACAAACGCTTTCGTATCGAAACAAAGGATTCTAAGACGACGAAATACTTACAAACGTACGTATGGGTACATGGAACGCCTCCGAGTACATTCAACGTGTTTCATCTTCCATCATCATCATCAAACGTGGTGCAGTGTAAATGATAGCAGTTGAGAACCCACCACACTGCACAGCCCGCCGTGCATCTCGGAGCTCGGAGCGTATTCTCCTCTACACCCAAACCCATCATATACATATATATGTATATATAGAAGCACGACCATAATAGCGCGCGAATGAAATATATACCACAGCAGCTCGCAGAGAGGTTGAAATTTACACAAAATATCAGCGTAATACCATTTCTTCTCGGTTATGCCGTACGTATACGTAGGTTGGTACAGATAGGTAGTCGTCTATGCCACGCCATGGTGAAAATGTAATTACCTACGTAAGTCGAGAAAAATCTCATTTTGATTCTATTGTAATTTATTTATTTTTTCGCTGCAACAAAAGGCCGAAACATCGTACGATATTATATTTTTAATTCGAAACACCGCAGTCCGCAGATGGGAGATGGTCGACACTACAACCGAGCTCCTATCTTTTTAATAAACGTCTCTTCGAAGCGTATAACTGTGTAATATACCTACTACTACGAAAGTACGCAATCTTGTACGTTGAACCATCTTGGTGCTGGTATTTCGATTCGGTGTAAAAGGGTATATACGGTTAAGGAGGTCAAATCTGCCCCCGAAAGATTTTTGAACGATTCCAAGGCCAAAAAGTGGGCCCTATCGAGACAAAATTTGAGATCCTCATCGTACCTATTTCCATAGATATAAGCAAAAAAGTGTTTTTCAATTACATTTTTCTCTTTATCGTACAATGAAGATAGAAACTTCATACCCACCAGAAGGTATGAATACGTTTTTTTCGATTTTTTTTTCCAATGATTTCTCTTTTTGTTACACGTATTTAAAATTTTCAAATGATAACTACCTAAAAAATAAGACGACATCGATCACGAAATTTTTTTTAGAAAATGTGTTTTTTATGAAAGAGTATAAGGTAAAAATTTCAGAATCTTAGAAGTGGTGTAAGATGGTCGAAACAATTGAAAACTGTACCTGGTATCACACAAAAAGTGCTAAATAGCTCAGCAACGCGTGACACTTCTCCACGGTGACGCGTGGAAAAAACTACTTACCTTACGCGCTCGGAACTACGTATGATTGTTGATACATCTCTCGTACCTTTTAAACCTGAATCTTGGGACTTTTTTATAGAAGACCAAATAAAGTAATTTACCAACAAATGTTTGGTTTGAGGTAATGTTTTTAGATTTTTATCAACTACCTTGCTCAAAAGTAACGATCAAAAAATCCTGAAAAAATATATACAGTCTACGATCCTAGCACGAAAAAGTGTTCATCCAGCGATCTTTTTTAAGAACCAAAAAATTGAGCTGCCAAAATTTCTATACTGTCCGCCTCATTCGAAAAAGTGCAGTTTCTTAATTTCAACTCTGCACAATTGGGGGGGGGGGTTGAACCCCTAAAAAGTTGATTTGAGAGACATGGTCCAAACCAAAAAAAACTTGACGGAGTTTGGTTGAGGTACTTCCCCCGATATCGAATATGTAATTTTTCAACTGCATTCTGTTGCACTTTTAAGTGCAATTTGTATACATTTTGGACGATTTTTGACAGTAAAACAGCTCTCTTGCACGAAATATTAGCGAGAAGCAAAAAATACTCGTTAATTTTGTCGAATGAAACCATTTAAAGTCGATTCCCGCAAAAATAGCCGAAAACTTACTGCGCAATGCGAAGTAATGAAAATAAACAGGTTGGTCACTACATCGCCCCCCTCTCCCACCAAAATTTAGCCATTAAATTCTTGCTTTAAAATAGCGATGTGATATATCAAATTAGGTCAAAATTTCGTGCTGAATCTGAAAATCATCATCATTTTTGATTTCGACCTGTCTCGATGAAGTTCTGCTTCCAAACTTGAATTTGAGGGGGAAATTGAAGAAGTGATACCATTCAGTTGAAATGTAATCGGAATTTACGCAAATCAGACAATTGTGGCTGATTAGTTTCAACTCATAATATACCTCTCTCTCCCCCTCCCCCCGCTAAAAATTTCTAACCCCTATTCAACCCATTCCGCCGAATTATGATAAAAACATTCATTTAAAAACAGCAATGCGACATATTGAAATGGTTTAAAATTTCGCGCTGAGTTCGAAAATGATAGTGATTTTTAAGTTTGACCCCCTCGTTGGAGTTTTGCCCCCAAACTACGATTTGAAGGAGAAAAAAAATGAATGATTGACCTTATTAGATGAAACGTAATTACAATTTACACATGTCAGACTAGCAGTCGATCAGTTCCAATTTTGCAGCACGTATCAACTCGGAAAAAAATTTCTGTATCTCATTGATCTAATTACCCATATGGAGTATTCTAAAAATATTTTCTACCTCAAATATCACTTTGAAAGGAGAAAAGCTGTCAACTGCAGGCAATCATTAGAAAAAGTTACATTTGCTATTGTTCATGATTTCTAATAAGTAATTACAATAGTTGATGTAAATTGATATTATTTCATTCTTAAACGCGAAAAATCACCTCAAATTAATTTTTTTTTTTTTTTTTCAAAAATTTTGTTGAATTTCAGCAATTTTTTGCATTATTTACTACTGGTAAATTAACTATTTCAACTTGCCAGTTGTTGACAACCCCTTTTCCTTCCCACCAACTAAACCCAGACATTTGAAATTTTTTTTTCCAGATCCCGCCATATATATCTATCATTTTGGCATAAAAACCACTTCGGTATTTATTTTACAAAATTTTTGAATATTAAAAATTCCAACTCCAACGCTTAGCTTGAATGTTTAGATTTTTACCAAAATGCAGCAATTGTGGGCTTCCGTTTTGTAAAAGTGAATATAAAAAAATTATCAGTCCAGGGCTGAGCCCAACATTGCCGGTGTTTTACTCTAAATTAAATGTTTTTAATCGATCTTATGGTAGATTCATAAACTGAATCCAAAGACAAAGTTATCAATTGTGGGCAGATTACATTGATAGCTTTACGAATTCATGGACTAAGCCTGTGCAAAGGAAAGGAAGGGAAGGGAAGGGGAGCCCATCACCAGCCCCCCTCTTCCAGTTGTGCTATTTTAGAAAATACTGTACAGTGTTTAATTTTTTTGACCATCTTCCACTATTGCTAGGATTCTGAAATTTTTATCGTGTATTCTTCCATACACAACACATTTTATAAAAAAATTTCGTGATTGATGTAATCTTAGTTTTTCGATAGTTATCATTGGAACATTTTAAATGCGTGTGATAAAAAGAGAAATCATTGGAAAAAATCGGAAAAAACCGCGTTCATACCTTCCGTTGGTATGAAGTCGCATCAAAAATTTCAATTTTCCATCATTGTACGATGAGGAAAAAAATATAATTGAAAAACACACGTTTTTTCCTATATCTACGGAAATAGGTGCGGCAGGCGTTTTTGGCCTTGTAATTGTTCAAAAAAATTTCGGGGACAGATTTTACCTCCTTGACCATACATTACGTACCCTTTAGCCAAAAATGTCATCTTCGCCATGCATATGGTATACCTAGAAGACCTATCTACAACGTAAGGAACCTATTACTCATCGTGTCATGACATAATCATTCGTTTATCATGGAGAATTTTGCAATAAATTAAAATGCAACTCGAATCGATGGCAATGGCAGTAGCGAGTTTATTGGCATATGAATATCGGATCGAAGTGGCCGGCCGGCAGCCTAAGCAGGAATAAACAAGTTTACTCGTTCTTCTGTATTATCACGTATCAAGCACTACAGGGCCATGACGACGACGATACTAGCAACGCAGCGGCGAAAAATTCAACGCTCGTAAATTACTGCTAGCTCGGTGAATTTTTTTTCTTTTCGCATTTACGTAAGATGAAAAAAAAAAAAAAATTACTCTACGATTTACCATACGATGACCCGAGTCGGAGTTGTTCGCGAGCATGGCATAGCCATCGCGCGCTGAGCTGTGAGCACCGCGGGGCCGCGTCGCCGGAGCGCCGTCCATCGTCCGATCATACTGGTCGACTGTTGCATAGAAAGAAGTAAAGGAAAAAAAAAAATATGGACTGATATCTCGCAGGTCACAATAACTCCTACGACTCCCTTGAACCTGTTGGTAACTTCTCAAGTAGTTTAGAGAATATCTCGGTGTATATGTGTGTGCGTTCAATTTACCACGAACAGCACGACCGAGACCTGCCGTGAACTTGTTCTTCGTGTGTTGATGTTCGCCAAGTAGACAAATTAAAAAAACCAGCCGAGCAGAATGGACTGAGAGAGGAAGAAGAGAAGAAAAAAAACAGACGTACAAGGTTGTACGTTGAACATCTCTGTACTGCGGGAATATTATGCTAAAGAATACATAAATACACGCTACTCTTCGTCTCTCTCTCTCTCTCTCTGCTCGGACTCTGTGCGAGTTCTTTGAACGTTTCTTTACTCTCTTTCTTAAACAACTGATTATTCAGATAAACTTGGGCTTGGGCTGGCGCACTATAAGTACTTACTTACACGAACAAGAAGAATAGAAGAAGAGAGGTGAAATGAAATTGTGGAAAAAAACATACGGATTTTTTTTTTCTTACATTTTATTTTTATCGTCGTAAAATACTCGTATAGTATAAGAAGAAGCAGAAGAATCTTCGAAATGTAGTAAAATTAACTAAACATTAGTACGAGTTTATTTTACTATTTATAATGTTTTTCGACGATACTGTGTAATGTGTGTATGGGTATGGTGTGTTGGGTTATATGTAGCACCAGCGAGCCATCGGAGGGGAAAAAACAACAACAACAACGTGATAAAAATAACAACCTTTTGGTGTCTCTTTGCCCCTTATTATGTGCCTATTCCCAGCATCAGTCTTACGTTAGTTTCACTGCTACCAAACTTGGATTGGAAACCACCATCATCAGCCGTCAGCAAGTTATCACATACCTGTAACAAAGATGAGGTGTCGAGGTAAAGGAACCCAACGACCGTTTGATAATAGAACAAGAACATGCTTGGAGACTTATACCTGTGTAGCAGAGATGCTGTATACCGCAAAATCTTGTATATAGCTTCGCAAATGGCACCTCTGCTCCTGCTCACGTAATTGTTCGACATCGACTCGATGAAATATTACAAAATCGTCGATTATGCGATACGTTTTTTTTTTCTTCTTCTTCATTTTCTCTCTCTCTCTTTCTTATACGAGAGGCTTTATAGCTAGAAACATCTGCGAAAATATTCGTTTCCTTGGGGGCCTTGCCTTCGCGACTATAGAAGATATTTAAATTCCATTAAATAACGAACCTCTATAAGCTGAATACGATTTAGGTGAACTGTCAAAAACACTAGGTACCTACGTAAATTCTCGTCTCTATAACCGAACCAGATCAATCATTTTTTCATAAATTTGTATATATATATATATATATATATATAGGTATACTCTTACCGGTAGTATGTATTTTGTAAAATTACGAGCATATTTTCCCACCCGCATAATGGTAACCCCCGCGCTCCGTATCATCGTATAAATTTATCCTTTACCATATAGATCTGGTTGTTCTTGGATAATTACGCTATAGTTACCATTTATGTAAACTATTTGCAAGGTTTGTTCCTGCAGTTTGTACATTAAAAAAAAAAAAAAATTGTATTAACCGTCGCAGTCGCGTAAGAGTAAATAACAGAGTGAAAAATATTTTAATCCGACGAAGGGTATTATGTGTGTACCTGACAAGTGCGTAGTGTATAAGTTCAAGGCCAGTCAACAGTCAGCTCCGTGCTTCTTTGAATTAGCGAATAAAATTCATCCGGTATGCTTTTCACTCAATCGTTCTGAAAGCAAATGTGTATGAATTTTTATCGATAATAAAACTAATAACGACGATGATCAGTGGTCATCAGCGTTGTTTCAAATCTGTTACCATTTTTTGAATGTAACGATTCGTGGTTACTTGAGATCTATCATTTTTGGAAACCCTGCTACTTATTAATAAAATCAAACAAATTCAATTAATTTCGTTACGAAATCGCTTACCCTTAACAGTTCGTCATTCTCAGAGCTCTGAATTGCTCTGAAGTATAATGAAACCAAATAATGTAAACTTGCTTTTTGAAAGAATATACATCTCACGTTATTCATTGTGTTCAGTTTTTGAGTGAACTGCCAGTGATTGGATGTGTTCCTTATTTTTCTATTTCCTGTTTTCAAAAATCGAACCCATTGTTATTCTGTTCGTGCGCGTTTTTTTTCCAGGAAATATTTTCCTTTGCTACCACCATTTTTAAATCTAGTCCACTGAATAAATTGACGAAAATGAGCTGTGACGTCAAAATTTATCGGCTTGAACTAGGATTGTGATAATTTGAGCTTCGATACGATGCTTTGTAAAATATCATCTTCAAGTCGTGTACCATTTTTTAACTATTGAAATTGGAAAATGAATCAATTCGGGTTTAATACAATTATTATATTTCCTTCCCACCTTCGCACGGGTCAACTCTTCTCTTTAAAAAATTCAAGTTCGACTTCTGCTCTCCGCATGCTTTATTTTGAGTTGTAAAATTTTCGTTTTTCCCTCTTCCCTCCTCTTTCCCTTCCCATTCCAAAATTTCATTTGGACTTCAGCTATTTTTTCGAAGCATGAAACTTTGCGCGTGTAGACAGGGCTTGTGAATCCGCGAAACCGGGACTGGACCAAAATGCTTTTTCTTTTTTAGTCTGATTTTTTGTGTCATACTGTTACTGATCGTGAGAATTAGACTATTAGGGTCTTCGCCTGTAACGGATGAAGGCCTGAGGGGCGAGTATTAACAAAATCCGTTTTGGGGTACTGAAGACCATTAAGACTATTTTTGACGATATCAATTACATTTTTATCCCCTCCCCCTCTCCATGCCCTATCCAAAATTAAAATCATTTATTCAGCTTGATACTGAACGAAACTGCTCAAATTCGGTGAATAGGTTCAGTGTATGAGTGGGAATGACCTTGGATTGAAATTCAGTCATATCCAAATTTGAGGGATTGGGTGTTGAGGAGCGAAAATCGCAAAAATTGTTTGTTTTTGCATCAATCGGTGGAGAATCAAAAGTTGCTTAACAAATCCGAAAATAAGTACCCTACGATTAATTTGGAGGGGAAATATGGGGCGATTTTCACCTTTTTAACCTAGAAAAACGACCATTTCTCACATATCTCACCACCAAATTGAGCTGTGGGGTTGAAATTAGGTATGTAGATTTAGCAGAGTTACCGAAATGTGGCATTGCTCCTTTTAGGGTTTTAACTCTTCAGCTCCATTGTACTCCCTCGCAGCCCAGAAAAAGTATCTTTTAGATGTTTTTTTTTTGAGGTTGTCATTCTGATATGTCCCCTTTAAATTGAGCTAGGGGGTTGCAATTTAGTGTATAGATTTAGTACGGGGTCGTAGATGTGCCTCTTTGAGGGTTTCGATATTTTAGTCACATTGCCTTACCAGGAACTGAATAAAAATAATCACTTCTACTTAGACTTCGGCTTTAGGTTACGTTAGTAATATATTTGATCCATTTCTTGTTTTTCCGTGAAAATAAAATCTCAAATTTTTCAACATTAATGAAATCCTTTCTCCCCTTTCCTCAAATAAGCTGCAGATCACGTTACTCTCACCCTGCCCCTAACAAAAAAACTTCCGAGCCAAGAATGGACGATAGGAAATTTCCATTGTCTAATTCTACTTCAAGGTTTGTACACAAACTGGTACTAACTTTTTGAAACTAGAACCAGAACCAGAATCAAAATCGTTGGTTCTACAACCCTGGTTTGAAATTAGAGCAGAGATTGCCTGTACATTCAAAGATACCACCCATTTACAGGCCACAGCGGATATTGCAATATTCTGCTACAGACGTCACGAAGTTGAGGAATTTTTACAGACGGGGGGGGGTATTGAGTCAATGTAAAATTTTTAGAAAGAAAACTTTGTTTAAATCGTGGTTTTGAATGGTGAATATTGTATTAGGCAACTTTTGCAGCATTTTTTGTTGCCTAATAAATTTGCCTATCTTGATTTTTTGAAGGGGTACATAAAATTCAAATGAATGCTGCCCCTTCAATAATGGAAATTCGCAAAATATGTAGTATGACAAAATTTGTAGGTAACATTTTTTGTCTACAAGGTACGTCACTTGGCTTAGTGATCGGATCAAAATTTTGCAATTGCTCATTTGTTAAATTTTTAGATGCTTGTACAGCGATATCTATGTGGAAAAGGGAGGAAAGAGGTCAGACTATTGTAGTTGAACTCATCTCTGCCCGTACCACACATTTGTATTGATACCGTTTCTGAACTCCGTAACATCTGTGGCAGGTTATGGAGAATTCCCACCGTACATATTTGTTCTCGAATTATCCGTTAGGAGCGCTCATCTCTAAGACCATTATGAAGTATCTGTTTTTTTGATTAGTTGAGAGACCTAACAATAACCAGGACGATGAAATGCGAGCAACAATTTATGGATTTCCTTTTCTGTTGAGAACACAAGATGGCCATCTTGTTGTTGTAGTTATAGACACTAGAAGTACAAGATGCCCATCTGTAGATCACAGCGGTAAGGGGATTACAGAAAATCCCAGTACTTAGTTGTTCCCTACTATAGTCGTTAGGAGCGCTGTTCACTAGAACCCGCAAAGACATGCTTTGAAATTTCTGCATTTTGATTGGTTGAGATCTTGGGGTTTGTGTGCATCGCCTCAAAGTCTTATAGCGTTGTTCGTTTTGGTCTAGAAAAAAACTAGTACCGGTTCCTTTTACCTTGGGAGGGACCACCAGATGGGCATTTTGTAATTCTAGAGTTTATATTCTCAGGCATCGGCTGATCAAAATGATCGGGAAGTAATTAATAGCGTTCGGTGAGAAATCATGAGCGAAAATTCCTGTAGCCTTTCAGTGGCAGATGATCACCTTGATTATTGAGTATCCATGTACAGTTTTACTCTAAAATGCAATATTTGTTCTAAAAGGACTTAGTGATATCAGATCTATCTATTTCGTGCTGCTGTTCTTTTCATTTCTTTTCACTTTTTCTTACATGAACTTAATCTCTGTTCTTATCAGTTTTAATTTGGAAGACATTTGGTCGGGTTACGATTAAATTAGTTCCTTTGTGAATTCACCGCCCGATTGACTTGATGCAGTACGAGAAACATCAGTGGTCGTCTGTATTAGTTGCCACCCCCACCACTATACAGTACAAGCAAAAATTAAACACGTTCGCGAATCCGGTGTCGATTCGAGTATTGTCGAATTATATTATCACGTCGCGTCGTAAAATTCGAACGTAGTTGTTGGGCGGACGTTGATAAGAAAAAAAAAAAAAATAATCTTATGGGCGAAGCGAAGCGAAGAAAAGAAAAGAGGGGAATGTTAAATTAGGAAAGATTTTTAACTATGTAATCAAAATTTTGCGACACGTTTCTCTCTAGAATGACTGCTGCGAGTAGAAGTTGGGGAAAGAGTTGAAAGGACACTGCAAAGGACGCGGTTCGACGTAGACGTACCGTGCCTCGCTCGTTATAAAGCAGCAGGTTTAACGATATAACATTGGTGGTTGGCTTTTTTCTTCTTTTTTTTCTCCTTTCTTCCTATCCGTTCTTCGAAAGAAAAGAGAAATTTCTCGCTGGCGGTATTTTTCTTCTACGATTTTCTTCATCGTGTAAAGAATTAATTTCCGCTAAGGCTCTGGTAAGAGTAAAGTAGCGGTGGCGAATTCCTCGGAGACCGATAAACCCTGCATCGGCAGCTCGATCCGATGTTGAAAAAACTTTTCCACCCTCGATATTAAATTTAAAACTAGCCATTTTTCTTTTGATAAGTAAACCGTCGCCGAAGTCGCGTTTGGTGCGCGCCGTACAACGTGTTGAATAAATAAGATTTATCGGTTCGTAAATATTTACTCATTTGCTGAGCGAATGAAAAGATTTTTTTTGGTCGCGGACGGATCGGATGGGCCGTGGGCCAGGGGTCTAGATCGTCGTCGATTTGGTCGACGCGACGTGTGTATTTTTCTTATTACGGTGTGAAGTGCGGACCGACCGACCAACCAACCGATGTACAAATACGCGAGGTTTATTTTAATCAATATTCGTTTTCGTGGTATTTCTGTGCGATTGTCGTCGAGTTGTTGTTTGTTGTGTCGTGACGATTCTTCTTATCGTCGACGCGACGGTTGGTTTTGTTCGAAGATGATTCCCAGATTGGTATTGTAAGTTGGTATAATGAGATCAACTACTCGATTTTCTATCGAATGATAACGTAGTTGGTAGTTTAGTTATCGTGCTTAGTCCCGGTGGCATTGAATGCTTCGATGTTATCGTAAACGTCGTAGAATTTGCGTTGAAAGCCTTGAGATTTTTTCTTCAGCTATGGTCGAAGATGTTGTGTTCGACTTGTGAAGTTCTTTGAAACGTTGAAGTTGAGAGTTTTGTTGAGTACATGAACAAAAAAAAAATCGACGAAGAGTTCTTTCGGATATGAATATTCGGAGGAGGTATAGAATTGGTTATTGATGGTGATGGAGAGGGAGAAAAAACATTTGATAGCATATTTAAATGAATCTAACGTATTTTTCTCTTCAATATACAACGCGACGCTATTAAAAAAAAAAAAAAAAAAAAAAAAAAAAAAAAAAAAAAAAAAAAAATGAAAAAAGTGAACGTTCCAGTAATTGAATAAAATCTACGAGGAAAAAAAAAGTAGTACACGTATTTGGATTACAACTACACGTATTTTCAGCGCGCTCTGTCGGATACTACAGCCTTCCTGCTGTTAATTGAATTGGGACCAAGGGGGCGGTTCATTATGAAAAACCAACTACAACAACGTAAACTTGCGTAACCGCGTGTAACGTATACTGTAAAAAATTTCTTCAGCCTACATACGACAGCTGTTGCTTTTTATTCGAACGAGTGTGTGTAGTACGTTGGCAACCTGGATACAGTTGACTTTTGCTTTTGACGATGATCTCCCGGACGCGGGACACGAAAACCGATGGTTTTTCCAAACCGTTATTTATAATTTATGGCATAACATTTCCGATATAGCTATTCGAGAAAATTAGCGTCGTCAGTTGTTACACTAATAAGCAGTTAGACGTATGAATCAAAAGGTGTTAGTTAGCTTGTGGCGGTTATTGTTCGACGTATTTGAAACAAAGGTTGTATTTTGCGGTGATGAGCTCTGATAATATGAACTCGTGATCGTCCTATCTGAAGGGTACAGATTCGCACCTTTTTGCATAGATAACCCCTTGGAGCGGGAGGTCATTTTGTGAATCGTAATAATTTTCTCTTAAATTTTCAAACGAATTTTAAACTTGCATTAAAATGTGACATTGGTAACGGTTTTTTCAAGAATTAAAATAGGTTAGTTTTCACCCATTTTTCAACATTTTTCGTGATTTTCAATCAATTTTTTAGATTTTTATATCATTTCTAATGAAATTGTTGCACTTTTTACCCCCATTTATATCAAAATTTTATGAAATGTTCGAGATTTCCCACATGTTTTTTTCATAATTTATGTTATGTTTCGCCTATTTTTCAATACTTTTTCATGATTTTTGATTTTAGACAAATTTTTGCAATTTTTACCCATTTTTATCCGATAAATAAAATTTTTTTTCACAATTTTTTAACCGTTTTTTCATGATTTTTTCGTGATTTTTGATAATTTTTTTTTCATTTTTTACTCATTTTTATCAATTTGAAAAAAAAATTTCAGATCTTCAACAATTTTTTCATGTTTTAGGACATTCTTTAACATTTTTTCAGGATTATTGATCAATTTTTTCTGCCTAACATGCCCATTTTTATCAAATTTTTGCCCAATTTTTGATTTTTTTCCTTTACATTTTGTCCATTTTTACCCATTTCACTAAAAATTTTCTTGATTTTTGAAATTTCTATCAAATTTTTACCTATTTTTTGGTGACATTTTTCTTATTTTCATGCATTTTTCAATATTACCAAATTTTTTCCAATTTTTACTTCAACTTTTTGAAATTTTTTGAGATTTTTATCAAATTCTTACCTATTTTTTGGTGATATTTTCCCTATTTTCATGCATTTGTCAACATCACCAATTTTTTTTCCAATTATCGATGATTTTCAATAATTTTGTACATATTTTTGATCAATTCTCGCTCATTTTTTAAAACTTTTTCGTGATTTTTTCAATGTTTAACTCATTTTTATCGAATTTTTACAAAATTCTCCATGATTTTCAACGTTTTTTTTTTTTTATATTTTAGGCCAATTTTTACTCATTTTCCCACGTTTTTTCATAATTTTTGATCAATTTTCTGCACTTTTCACCAATTTTTATCAAATTTGTATTCATTTTTTGATATTTTTCGTATTTTTCTGTCTATTTTCGCCCAATTTTCTATAATTTTTTTTTTATTTTTGATCATTTTCTTTTACTCTTTTTACCAATTTTTATAAAATTTTATCAAATTTTCGGTGATTTTCATCGCTTTTATTTCGTGTTGTAGGTCAATTTCACTTGTTTCTGACATTTTTTCCTAATTTTCGATCGATTTTCTTCACTTTTTATCTATTACTGCGAATTTTTTACCCAATTTTCGATGCTGTCTACGATTTAAAAAAAATTACTTATAAATCAATTGTGGGGCTAAAATCGCAAACATTTTTCGTATGTGAACCAATCGATAGAGAATCAAAAATTGTATGAAATATTCAAAAATCAGCCTCCTACGTCAATGGGTTTTTTTCTCTTTTTTTGAAAGCAATGTGCGCGGGTGTGCTTTTTTCTGCCAATAAATCCATTTCAACGTTGAATTCAAATTTTCGAGTATGCGAATTATAATCCCATTTGATGACCGCTCTTACCTCTTGGATAACATTGTCTTCTGACCAAATAGAATATTAAAATTTCAGAAAATTTACCGCAGAAAATGAAGTAGAGGAAAAACGGAATATATTCGACATGTCTAAAAATGGTCAAAATGGACCTCATGCAGTCAAAAAACTGGTTTTACACTCAACACCGCTTTCTCCACTTTTTTTTTTCGTAGGTCGATGGTACATTGTAATGGTTGAATTTAATTTAGGAAAATCGTGCTAATAATCTGCAACCAAGGATGTTGAACCCGATTCAAGTTTCATTGAATGACTCATATAATTTTAAGCTCATTCGATGATGGACGTTGTCTATTTATTAATACGAAAAAGAAGTTTGATCGTCTAGTTCAAGTTTTTATCGAAGATTTCTTTGAGAAAAATTTCCCAACCGAGGTTGTGGAATCGTTATTTTATCCATGATAGGAAGAAATTTTGCTGAAACATCATCTTATTCATTCTCGCTTCGCCCCCTCTCTTTCTTCTCTAGAAATAATTACAGAATGAAATACGATCGACGTGACGTGACTTTTAAAGCTATACAGATGTTTTTCCTTGAAATATTCTCGCCTTCTTGACTTTTTTCGAGGTATTTTTGGCGCGTGTATCGAAATCGACAGCTCAAAAACGATGACTTCTGATACTATTGTATTCGGTATAAGTAATTGATTATCCGCATACCGAAGAATTAATTTTAATCCTCTGTCTACGTTCAGTGTACTCGATTTATGATCGTACTTGAGTGGAAAAAGGAATGCCATTCATGAAATTATTAAGCTAGGTAAGTGTATTACAGGTATATGATCCGAATAAGCTGCCAGGCAGGGAGAAGGGTGATAGATGAAGGTGTTAACAGTGCGCAATCTTTTGAGTATCGCAGGTATTACTTATCATGCTCGTACCTAATATCGTTTTATCGAATATATACATATGGTTTTCGTCGAAATCAAATATTTACATTTATAAAACCGAAGACGATAATTTAATTTTATTTTTCCAAAACTTCAACGCACATACACGTATAAGTTACTTATGCAGACGTACATAACCTAAAAAAAAATATATATTAATGTGTTTTCTCGAAGTGGTGTATCACATTCAACCGAAAGAAAAGATTATTCCACTCTAGATCCCGACCATAAAGATTATTCGAATAGAGAAAAATCCTTCATTTAACTCTCTTATTAGAATAATTTTCTATGGCATATTGTCACTGAAAACCAGGCTATTGCAGATTATCGACTTGTGGTGGGGGGTGGGGGGAGTGTCAGCAAAATCTTTGATCGTGTCGGACATTTATTCTTATTTATTTTCCCCCCAAAACTGAAAATTATTTACTCAGCTCGATACGGATCAAAATCGGTCAAATTTGGCTATTAGACTTGGGTATGGATGACCTCTGGACAAAATTCAATCATGCCCAAATTTGGGGGATGGGTGCTGAGAGACAAAAATTGTCAAAATTGTCAAAATTGTTCCTTTTTGTACTAGTTGTTAGAGAATCAAAAATTGTATAACGTATCCAAAAATCAGCCTTTTCGGTCAGTTTTCAATTAGGAGAGGAGATGAGATGGCGCCCCTTTTTGACCAGGAAAATGGACTTCCTTTCTTTCTCCCTCCAAGTTAAGCTAAGAAGTTAAAATTTGGTGTGTAAACTTTGTAGAAGCCATACATGTGCTTTTTGAGATTAGATTTTTGAGATTATATTTTAGAAATACGATAAATTACGTGATAAATTACGTATTGAACGAATACTAACAAAATATATATTTTTTTTTGTTACAGGTAAGCACACAAAAGAAGTTCGTTTGATTTTTGGACCATATAAGTGAGAAATAGATTAAATATTGAGATCGCAATTGAGGTCAGTCAAGATAATTTCAAAATCTTTGCCCGTTGCGCAAGATTCGAAAATCTCAAAAAACCATACAGAAATGTTTAATTTTAGCAGATTTATCAAATTTTGAAAGTTTTATGCTGGGAATTAAAAAAGACCAAATGAAGAAATTAACGTCTGATTCGTGTTTAGCGAGTCAAAATACCATAATAAACATCATTTTCGTAATAGTTTCACTTAAAATCTCGAAATTCATTTTTTTTGTCAAAAAAATTGAAAAATCAGTAAAAAAGTGATTTTCAGGCTTTATGTAAAACAATTGTGAAAATGATATTTATCGGTGTATTTTGACCCGCTAAATACGAGTCTGGTGTTATTCTCTTCTTTGGATCATTTCTTACCAAATAAAACCACTCCAAAATTTGAGAAATCTGCTAGAATAACAATTCTGCATCTAGTTGTTCGCAAAAATTATCATCAGTGCTTCAATGACTATGTCTCGGCGAGAGGCCAATTCATGTCAAAAAAAAAATCATTGGTACCGTTCAGCTGTCGATCGACGACCGTTCGGAAAAGTATTTGCACGCTACGTAGCGTCGTTCGCTACAAAGTACGGAGAACCGTCTTTCCCGAAGGCGCATTTACAAGCCGCGGGTACTACGCGACAAACGTAGTTATCCCCAGAAAACTTGTTTAGTCCGACAACGCTGTTCGATACCGCGGAACTGCGGCGAGATACGCCTGCAACACGGTAAAGCAGTTCGATCGCTGGTCGAACGATACAGTTCGAACATCGATCGAGGTATAATTGCGCGATTTTTCACATTGTAAATGTATTTAATTGTATAGGCTCTATTCATTCCCATGTTTGGGCAATTAGTGACCATAATGAGTACTGTTCAATGTTCGAACGATAATGTAATGGTCTACCTAGATTCGTGTTTATCGGGTCAAAATACACCGATAAATGGCCATAACTCCAAAAGGGGAGGGGGGGTCAAAATCTGTTTCGGATTTTCTTTACATCAATATCGAAAATCGGGGTTGGGGGCAAAATCACCCTTTATCCGACTATACCCTTTGATCGTCTTTGGAAACCATCGAGTCGAGCAAACATTTGGAATTTTATAATATTTCAAAATGCATGTAAAGTTTAAAAATATTGAAGATCCGGAGTAATTTTGATATTCGAGTCGAGATTTGAGGGTTCTTTTTTCATCTTACTCATAGAAATCATCGTGAGCTGCAAGAAATTTACAAAAATCCACGTTGACAGCCGCATTGTGTACTATTTTGAAAATTGTTCACATGATTATTTA
Source organism: Ferrisia virgata (assembly GCA_900060175.1). Taxonomy (NCBI): domain Eukaryota; kingdom Metazoa; phylum Arthropoda; class Insecta; order Hemiptera; family Pseudococcidae; genus Ferrisia; species Ferrisia virgata. Next base: position 30,488 of record FIZR01014292.1, on the reverse strand, counting down.
TTTCACTGTATCTTTTGTATTTTAAGCTCGATTACCTGGTCATTGAATTAATTTAAATGCTTTCTTTACAATTACACTGATTGACCTTATATATCAGTTTAAGCATTCTGTGGGCTTATTTTCAAATATTCAATTTTTTCGAGGAAGTGAGAAAATCGTGATCAGGATTTAAATGGATCAAATTTTCAAAAGGGTAACCAAAAAAAATCAAAAGATTCCTCGTCAACATTTTCATGTGCTATTGAGCGATGCTGGAATCATAGTTATATCAGCAGGAGTACTCTATGGGCTTACTTTCCAAGAAAATTCTTTCTTCCAATTTTTTTTCGAGAGAGCGGTGAAAATTATGCTCAAAAATCATCTTGTTGCTATGCCTTTTTTTTACGATGTTTATAAAAAGTACTGTATCTTTATTATTTGGCATTGTGCTTTCATTTTCTGCCCAGAACAGAGTCCATTTTACAATACTTTGAAAATTGCGTACTCGTAGTATTTGAGCCTAAGTCGAAGTGGTGTTGAGAAAAAATCAGATATTCTTACGTATCGCAGGATTTAGAGAAGAAGAAAAAAAAACCGCGTAACCGTCGCGAGATTCGAACGTCTTCGATGGTTATTTAGTTTTTGTTTGTAAGTTCGAGATGTAGTACGTATGATATTTCGAATAAAAAAAAATAGTTCCAGATGGTAATCACATAGAATTGTAGCCGTCTGCAATTATAATCGAAGAGGAAAGGGAACGGTGTTAGGGCATTGTTCCATCAAGGTAATGACTCGGTTCAACGATGCTGCTCACGGTGTAGCCTATCTGTAGGTACACTATTATGTGTATGTAGATGTGGATGAAGTACACTACATACATATGACGAACACGTCGTGTAATAGGTAGAAGGCACTACATAAGTATACATAAACGTGTACTTCACATGGTCGTACACACACACACATACACGTATACGAACGAGTATGCCATACCATACCTACTTGAAAAGTATATAAATACGTACGTACTACCCATGAAGTGCCGTCTCTCTGTCTCTGTTCATCTCACCAAACCTCCATCTGTTTCGCTCTTTGTCGCTGTATATATATATATAAATGTATAACTTGTCCGAACTGTGGAGATGGTAGGAGAGGTGGAGAAAGAGAGAAATACGATCGTAGAACTCCGGACTCCGATGAACGTGCGTTGTTAAATGAAGACTGAGACGGTGAAGGAGTGGTGTGGAGCGGAGCGGAGCCCGAGCACGATGAACACGATGCGATGATCAGAAAGAATCAAGAATCAGCTGTGAGGGCCAAGGGGAACAGACGCTTGTCAGGGAGACCACACTGAGGAATGATATAATACCTCTCATCCGTTACCATCAGCCGTGCCATGCCAGTCGACTCGTCGACCGTTCTTTAAATTTAACGAATACTCGCGACCTTGAAAGTTCGGCCCACCACTCTCTCTTTCACGCTCATTACTCAACGTATAGTGGCTCCGCTGTGTATACGTGTGAGTGTCTTTTTCTTTTTTTTTTATTAGGAAGACGCGCGGTGGTGCACAGGAAGATGGAATAAAGAAAAAGAAAACCTCAACGTGGTGGTAATGTAGATGGGCGGGCGGCAAACCAACGAATAGACTTGCGAACGATTATGTGATGTTGATTTGATTTGATTTGACTCGACTTTTTTTTGCTCCTTTTTTATTATTTCTTTTAAGAGTTGATTAAACTGCGTAAGGTCACGTGTGTGATGAATTTTCATTTGTGATCGATTGATCGATTACGATGGAAATTTTTTACATCAGGAAATACTTTATTCACGATAATCGCGAAATTGTAATAAGCGGGTTCTAAAGAAAGGAGAAAAAACGTGAACGAAGTCTAATTGCTTATTGGATTTTAATTCTTTTGTTATATGTCGGCTTTTTTTTTTTTTTTCTGTAGAACTCCGAATGACAGGGTGAACGTAAATTCCAATTCCCTTTTGCGGTATTTTCTTTGTGTTTGTGGTATGTACCATTTCACGGCGAGGCGCGGCGCGAAAACATCTTACGAATGTTAGATTTTTTACTGAAAAGAATTTCCAGGTACTGAAGTACCCAGAAAGGAATCGAAGAATGAAATTCATTCATTTTTTTTTTCCTCGTCTAAGCATACCTACCTACCTTACCAGTATCGTACATATGTGTGGTGATACATGTGTCGGTTTCTGTAACCCAATCTGTGCTGTCCTTTCATCTTGTCATATACTCTTCACACGAAGGTAGAACACATGTGACTGGAAAATTTTACTTCCAAGCCCACTCGAATTCTAGACCGGATTATTGGATGTTGTCGAATTGAGAAAGAGATTAGACTCGTTGCGTTGCTCGGTGCGTAGATTTTAAATTTTCAAAAAAAAATTACTCACGGTTGAATACGTTGCGGGTTGAATTGCGAAGGAGAAGAGGTATTGAATTTTCACTTGAATTACGTCATTGCATAGGATACTCGTGTGCGATAAATTTTGCCAAGGTAAAAATCAATCATTTAAGCGTTGTAGTGTCCTTCTCGCTGTCCTGTAAATGTGGGCTTATGTAAACAACTCGACGGAAAGTGGTTTTTCGTAATGAGGGATGGTGTAGAAAAAAAAAAATAGTAAAGGGATGTGTTTGAAGGACATTTTCTCAAGTTTTTTCTTTTTTTTTGTATTAAAAAAAAAAAATTTAAGGTGAAATAATGGTATTTTTTATTCGAGATTTTGATCGATACGACCATGGTGTCCTTTAAAAAATTGCTGGCCTATTTCACTATGTGCGATATGTTTACTTTTTTTTTTTTAATTTACAGCGAGTATAGCGAAGGATTTTATTATTTTTAATTAATTTTTCGTGAACTATGTATTATTAATTTTTTGCCTAATTTTATTTTTAGAAGAAAATTAAACGTTTCACTTTTTTTGGAAATTCGAAAAAACGAAATGAAAACCAGTTGCCAAGTAATATTAAAAAAATATGATATAATTTTCAATTTTCGAATTGATATAAAGCCCCACCCTATTTCGATATTTCGATTCGTTGATGTGCTGCATCCATTTTAGAAAAGTTTTTTTCAAAAAAAAAAATTATCTCAAATTTTTCATAAAATCAAAAAAGATTACATAAAATGATTTTTTTTTTACAATCCCTGCAAAAGAAGTGAATGGTGAAAATGAGCCTGTAACACAATGTATTGGTGGAAGAGGGGGGGTGTGCTTACATTCTGGAGCTTTCTCAAACTTCCAAAACCGATTTAACCGATTTTTTTTTGGAAACTTGTATGTTTTATAAACGAAAGCTTGGAATGTTCTTCTGCTTTATTTTAACTGAAATTGGAGTTTTCTTTAAAAATACATGAAGATACGAAAACAAGAATATATTGAAAGGGTAAAATGATTGCTAGGGGGGGAGGGGGTAGAAAGGTCCATGTTTTTCTAGGACTACGAGCCTGTATGGAAACTTGAACTTATGGTGCAGTGGAAATAACAATATGTCCGGACAAAATGGCTAAGAAACTTTTTTTTGGCTCATAAGTAGTACTCGTGAAGGTGCATCATTACACATATCCAAACTCCTGAAAAATTCTGCTATTTCATTTCTTCTTTTCAACTGTTTTTTGTGGAACCCTGGCCTCCAAAAGTGACTTTATTGTAAAATCGTGATTGAGGTATCGAAAAACATTGAAATTTTATGTTGATTGCAAGTATATTCTGCTTATAAATACTGACGACGCTTCTTTTAAACCTCTCAATTTTTGAGACCCAAAATTTGAAAATTTGTGTTTTTCAAGGAAAATGACTAGGTTAGCGGTTACAGTTTTTACACTATCCAGTGCAAGTTGATCTCAGGGTCTTAAAAGTTACCGAAATGAATGTTTGGCCCCCTACTTCAGCACTGACCATTAATATGAAATAATTTAGTTGAGCATGGTAGATGATTTCGAGCATTTTGAGGACTATAGGAAGGCTCAGTGGAGAAGTAGTGAGCCAAAATTTTTACCGGTGAATTTTTAGAATTTGGGAATCAACTTGGACCGGATAGTTTGAAAATACCACTCGAGACCGATTCACCATTCTTAACTGATCATGTGATCGTGCTCTTTGGATAGTAACAGTTTTTTAGACTTTGAATCTCCAAAATTACAGATTTAAAAGAAATGTCGATGTTTTGAGTAAAATATTTGTAATCAGCGTAAAATTTTAATGCTCTCTGATGCCTCACTTGTAATTTTACAACATTGTCATCCGTGGAGGGGGGGGGTACACAAATAGCATTTTGGAAAGGAAATGAAATAACAGAATTTTTGAGGATTTTGTGAATTTTACTTACTATTTTTCACTCCTCTTTCCAAGCTTCCAAAAAAAAAAAAGAAAATGTTCGGACAACTTGATATTATATATTCCAGTTCATGGTCCAAAAAAAATTTGACCATTTTTACCAGATCTGATTAATTTTTTTATTTCGGGATTTATTTTTGTGTAATCATTTGAAATTTTCACTCTCTAGTTTAATTTGCTTTCTAGAAATTTTGTTTTCGTCATTTGATTATTAAAAAATTTTCATAAAAAGAAAATAGTTTTTTTTTTTTAAACAAACGTGGAATTTAATGATCGAGTTGAGTGATATTTATAGATGTATTTCATGTTTATCGAATATGTCACGAATTATCAATCTTTGCGACTTGCTACATGCTGCAGTTTCTTTCAATATTACTGTTGTTGTGGGATAAAATGAGTTGTCGCGTATTGGAAATTATTCCTCGTGGCATACTCGTGATGTCGCTGATAAAATTTCGTTTACTTTTTAAAGTACTAAAATTTTCTGACTGAATTTAATTCGCTATTTAAAATGGGAACCAGAGAGGTGTAAATTGCTGCGACTAAATTTAAAATTCTGCACGAGAGCTGTTATTTTACGTGATTTGAGATGTATAGTGCATATTTAACATTTGCCTTAACGTTTTAGCCCAATTGAAACGTATTTTTTTTGAAACATTCCACCTTTTAAGGGTTTTTTTTTTTTTTTTTTTTTTTTTTTTTTTTTTAAAAAATTCCCCCTTTTAAGGGTTTTTTTTTTTTTTTTTTTTTTTTTTTTTTTGTGTCACTGAATGAAGTGCAAGTTGAAATTTCGTGGAAAATTGTAAGCATAAATGTATTTATGTACTTACATATGGAACCATTATTTCTGGGTTGAAAAGCACGTGTTAAACCGGTTTTGAAATTTTGTTTGCCCGATATTATCGATGAAAAAGATTATTTCATCGGTGGTGTTGGATGAGGAGGGGCGCGGGACGGTACGAGGCATTGAAAAATTCTCGGAACTATATTATGGTAATATTTTGAATAAATTTTTCCTCTTTAAAATGTACATTGAAAAAAAAAAATAATTTTCCATTTTGATTTTTCTTTTAAAAATTAGAAAAGTTGAGGAAAGAAATCGCGTGGTGCAGCTCCACAAACGTTCTATTCAGCTTTCAAATTGAAGTACACTACGTATTTTTGCGTACGAATTCATTATTTTCATCTTTTTACGTCTTCTAAGCCCGACGACGACGCGACGTAACGGAGAAAAGATTAATATGGAAATTGTTTTTCGAAAAATTTATTCGCCGATAGATTTTCTCGTCAAATTAATTCTTCAATAATTTATTTTTCGAAATTGATGGGACCTTGCGTACAGCATACGTAATTGAAGAAACCCTGAAAAAAAAAAAAAAATCGTTCGTATGTTTCATGTCAATGGTATTCCTCATCCATCACGTTTCTACTTATCATTGGATAGCTAGGTAGGTTAGATAGATATAGAAAATTCATTCTATAATCGTTACTGTATAGGTAGGTATAGGTACCTCTACCTATTTGCCGCACGGTAGGTAGACGTATGTATGTACGTAACGTACCCAATATCCATCGACCGGAATGTATACAGTACGTAGATGTACCTTTACACAAGGAGGGGAAAAAACATGGTAATAGCCATCGGCTGGTAAACAGAATGTTTTTATTTGTAGCTTGCTGGCAGATTCACGTAGATTACGTATACGTATGTAATAGCTATCTATCTAGTATCTACTTGGACTATCGTGGACGTGTCTTGAAAACGTCGTCGTGTAGTTTTTTTCTCTCCATGTAATGTAATGTATCGTATACGTATTTAATAACCTTGATTCGCTCGTTTACCCATGAGTCAATATTGTCATCGCGATACTTTTCAATAAAGTACCTGCGTACAAATACATATAATGCTATTAATCGTACGTCTACGTATGTATGTGTTATATGTTTATGTATACGTAGTAGATGTACCTTCTGCTGTGATAATAATTAGGTACCTTACCTACCTAATCTACAATGGTGTCTTTCGTATATAAACAGCTGGCAGTGTAATGCGTATAATCAGGTACTTGTATTTCGCGACTATATATACATACATATCTTGGTGCCCTCTCTCGATGACTCATTATCGTCCTTCTTTGTTCGATATCACGGTGCTAATTTACCTTCTACTAAATACGTATTACTTGCTACGCAGATATACATATGTACTTTTACGTACTTCCTGGTGTCTTGGTGTAAGAATTTTCTATTTATTGCGTGTAAAATATGTGCCCGAAAATGAATTTTCTTCGCCAAGATTGTACGAGCTTTTTTTAGATTTGAACCCGAAAAAAATTTACGGAAAGTTATAAGCACGGTGGAGTATGTATTTCAATATTACACAACTTCCCCTTCAATCATGCATATTTTGTCTTCCTTTGAAGGATGGGGGGGGGGTTGCGAAATTTGATTTTTTGGTTATTACTTCTCAAACAACATATATATGGAAAACATATTGAAACAAAAGTTGTAGAGCATCAAAACACAAATATTTTTGCATTGGTTCAAGGGCCCCCAACAGTCGATACCTATTCGTGTGCATTTTGCAAAATTTTGAAATGGTAACACTCCATTTTGGGACTTAATTTGGGCCCAAAGGCTAAAAACTCTCTTCAGTATAGATCAACCGTTTTTAGACCTCTTAAATCGACACCATTGTCCGAAATTTGGCAAATTTTGAATTTTGAACATTCCCTTCAGGAGCCCAATTTCAGTCCAACGCCCAAATAGTTGTTGAAATCGAACCCGCGATTACAAAAAATCCTGTATTTAGACTCATTTAATTTTTAGCTCACCAGTTGGAATTTATATCTGACTCGCCTTGGTGTAAATTATTCATTTCCAGAGAAACTTTCAAGTTTCATCATTTTCTTCTTTTCGCCATAGCTCTGCCCCATGACCACTAGGGTGGGTCGTTTTTGATTTTTTTTTTGAAAATCGTTACATTTAGCCTTCTATTCTTTGTAGAAATTTCAATCCAGTATTAAAACGGTATAAAATTTGAAATAAATTCAAGAAAAATTTTTCGGAAAAAATTTGATTGGAAATAGTTTTAGTACGACTAGCTTTACCCAAAAAGATCATTTGAGACGATTTTTGAATGAACCTACTTTGTAGGGCCGTATGAAATGTGTCAATTTTTGGTATATTCATGTATTTGAAAAACAAAAATTTGTTTAAAAATTTGAGGGAAAAATTTAGAGAAGTCGGGACTCATTAAATGGGAATATTATCAATATGATAACTCAACTAGCCCATTTGAGGAAATTTTTAACGACCATCTTGTTCTCAATAAGAGTGTAAAACTAGAGAAAACATGGAAAAATGGCAAAAAACAACCAAATGAGAACCCCTGAGCAAAGGAGCAGGGGATGGAAAGTACCTTCTGATCGTCTAGATGGATTGCATTATTGATAATCTTTCCTTTTTATGAGTATCCAACTATCTAACTTTTTGTTGAGATTTTTTAACAATTTTTTTTTTTTTTTTTGAAAATACACGATACACGAAAAAAATATAAATTTTATGCGACCCTATGAAGGAGATTTACATTCGAAAATCGTCAAAAATGATCTCTACGGATAAAACTAGTCGCACTGAAAATATTTCCAATGAAAATTTTCTCAAATTTTTTTCAAATTTTTTTCAAATTTTGAACCGTTTTACAGTTGAATTGAAATTTCTACAAGGGATAGGGGCCTGAAATTTTTTCCACGTTTTTTTGGCCCCCACTCTGTGAATATTGTGCCCTATTGCGTTCCGATTTTTGAAAAAAAGTTCAAAACGACACACCCTAATGACCATCTAGGAAAAAAGTAGAAACACGAAAATGTTTGCCTTTTAATGCCCTACAACGTTTGTCTGAACCAATTTTTCGAATTTTTTTGCTTAACGGATTTACCTCTTGTGAGAATTACTACATTTTGAAGAGCAGGAGCTCCTCCTCCCCTCCCCTCCCCTCGGGAGAAAATGGGACGGTGCAACATTTTTCTTATTTTGCATGATAGTGGAAAGTACTGTGCAAGAAAACTGCGCCTAAAAGTGAATCAGGAGGATTTTTTAAAAATATTGGTGCGAATGGGAGATTTTTAGAAATAATTTTTTTCTGGACGCCCCTTCTCCCCACGACTTCGTAGTAAAAATGTTCGTCTTTTGTGTACAGCTATGGTTTTAACATTTTTTTCGTAAGTTTCTTATTCGTGAAGTTGTTGGCAAATAACCAAAATTTGCACTCTCTTGCGGCCCTCCCGCTAAAAGGGAGACAAAAAATATGCACGAATTTTATCGAAGTTTGGGAATATTGAAGCACACACTCCATACTATGTAGGAAATTTCCGCTTCCCGTGAATTTTGATCGGGTTTGGACGATTTTTGAGCTAAAAAGCCCGTACTAAGGTATGGAAATTCTCGAAAAATTTTCCTTCTGTTCTCCAGCTCATTCGATTGTTATTTGTTGTTTGGTTCCGCGGATACATAGATGATCCAGAACCTACGTTTGCTTTGTTCGCTACAATACATAGGAGATATGTTAACTTGGAGTATATGAAGCCTTCGGACACGATACTACGATTATTATCTATCTCTTTCTATGCATCTTATAATGTTTATATACCTGGGACCTTGTTCTTTGTTCTGTCAGCGTGATTCGCGTTCCCGGGCTCTGTGGTCATTACACATTACACACCACCAACACGACGACCAACTCTTCGAAGCTGTTTACTACGCAGTGTTTTCGGTTTCCATTACGATGATTACGACATTGCAGGCCATTTGCCCCTACTAAACACATGTATTGTACTTATGATTGGCGTGCATCTTTCGAATCTTCCATCATCATCATCATCATCATCAACATCGTGTACAGTGAATGCTTTTTTTTTTCGAAATTCTAGTCTAGTTTGCTGCAGGAAGTTCTATTTTTATTATTTATTTTGGGCTCCGCGTGTACGTTCAGTTCAGTGCTATAGGTGTTGACAAGATGTTTCATCAATGGACGCACCTAATTACAGAAATACGAGCGTATTATTATTTTTCTTTCTTTTATTATCGGATTGTTGGTCTCGGCCGTGTTGTTGATGATAAGGTGATAGGGGAGAGGTATTACAATACTTGAGAGTTCTGTCACTGTATATGCGGTGCGGTTATTAATACGAATAACTTTAAACATATTGACCTTGGGATGGCGGTTTAAAATTCTTATTTATATCGACTTGGGCACGTTGGAGTGATAATAGGTCAGTCACATTTGAATGAAAAGAATAAGAAATCTAATCGACGCTTGGTACATGGTGTACGTGTGTCGAGTAGGTACTTACTCGTATGTGTAAGTGTGGGTAGGTGTACTGGGTACATATTTCACACGCTGAAAAGCTCATAGGTATTTCGGTCGTTACGCTTACTTTAGCTTGGTAAAGCTGTAGTTTAGCTTCTCTTTTCAACGTATCGTTTATTTGTTATTCGTGGTTAAGCTGCGTCGAACACAAGGTAGCGTAGATGGGTGAAAATACAGCGAAACGCGTTCATTTGCAGGTATTTTCATAATATTTACAAGCCAAGTATTCAGTGGTGATGATGATGATGATGGTGGTGGTGGTGGCCCAGCCATCGTAATCTCTTTTGTTTAACAACACTTTCAACGTGTTATTTCAACTTGGCTATACTATTTCAAAACGAAGAAGAATTTTTTTCCTCTTCCAGGTCGTCGTTCGTCCGACGACCACGACCATGACGACGGGATGGTTGGTATCAATCGGTATACGGAGAAGAACTGGTTTATTGGACGGAGTAAATTTCTAACTCGACCGCAAAGTACGAAGAAAAAGAGGTGCACTCGCAGAAGAGCGGAGAGAGCGGAGAAAAGGTGCAGCGATCGAATGGTCTTTATTCTATATGCACACAAATAGGAGATACCTGGGAGTGAATTTCCAGTCAGGTATAGGATAGGTATATATGTGCATTTGTACGCAGCTATAGCTAGGGCTATAAGGGAGGGTAGTACAGTATACTTCTTGATTCAGACTGCACATTATGCACATCCAGGGACGTCAACTTTTGGTTCACATGCCCGTATTTGTATATCTGGTTGTAATGGGTCGTGTGTTTATGCGCCAAAAGGCTTAACTTATTGTTTGCATTATTATAACAGCCATGCACTTCGAATAGAATGATTTTTTTTTACTAAGGTGGTTTCTTGACGTAACGATAATTTGGATGTTTATCCCTTTTCTTCTTCTTCTTCTTCTTTTTTTTTTTTTTTTTATTCTTTCGTATGTTGTTGACTAATATATGTGTAGTATGCGTGTAGAAAAGTTGTAACGATTTTTTTTTTAATTTTTTTCTTTTTTTTCGGTGATGGTTGTTGGTGGGTCAATTGTGCGTGTATTTTTATTGTATGTGTAGGTACCTTACAAGATTTTCGTGCGTACGACAAAGCGGCGACGACGTTACGAAGTTGATTTTTTATTCACGATTCGTTAATTATGAAAAGAAAATGGTAGTAATTTTCTTTACTAGTTTTTTCACTAGTATTTACTTTGTAGTATTTGGATTTTTCATTAGAGTTTGGAACTTCAATGGAGATATTTGAAGAAAAAAACGTCGCAATGCGTTGCTTTTTGAACCAAATTTTCGTAGGTAACATATTTGAAATACGTAAATTGTTCCATTCACGGAGTAAAAGAAAGGAGCACTTTGTGATGCTATTTCTAAGTTGATGGTGGGGCTAAGGTAGATATTGGAGTGAAAAGTTGAAACTCCCAAAAGGCACATTTAGAACCCTTACTAAATTAACGTACTGAATTTCAGTCCCATAGCTCGGGGGGGGGGGGGGGGGGGGGGTATGCGTACAAGTGGCCTTTTCTAAGGTCAAAAAGAGAAAAAAAAATCGCCATATGTTCTCTTCCAATTGGCATAGGAGGCTGATTTTCAGATATTTTGTACAACTTTTGATTCTCTATCGATTGGCTCAAAAATGAACAATTTTTTCTATTTTTGCCCATCAACACCTCCTTTCCCCCAAATTTGGGCATGATTGAATTTTGATCCAAGGTCATCTCCACCCCGCCAATGCAATGAGCGATTTTAGTCAGTATCGAGCTGAGTAAATGATTTTTAGTTTCGAGGAGAAAAACGATGAAAATAAATATCTGACGTAGCTAAAAATGCTCGTAATAGCCTTCTAGGACACCAAAACGGATTCTGTTGATACCAATGTGAAGAAGAAAATCAGGCCAGAGAACGTTTCGGAAAGAAACGATGGATTTTGATATTTCAAGAGATAAGTTCAACTTCACGATTTTGTTGATTCTTTGCTTCGTGGTCCTTCAAAATCAATTTTCAGCCTTAGGTTAATGGTGATTTGTAGTTTAATCAAGTGCAGTAGAAAAACGTGAAAAAAATGCTAAACCCGAAAGAAATTGATTAAAGAAGGTTTTTTTGTTTCATTGTACTCGTAAAGGTGAATTATAAAACATTTCCAAAAATCCTTTGAAATCCTGCTGTCTCGATATCACTTTTTTAAATGCTTTTTGTGGAGCCCTGGTCCTCCAAAATGACGTTTCAAAAAGCATAAAATTTTGTTCAGATTGCAAATGATGGGTCTAATTCCAAAAGTCACATGTTCTAATAACATATTTTTTCAGGAAACGCGAAAAACTAATACTCGAAATTGTTTTGAACTGTAGTTCTGTAGTTAAGAGAATCTGAAAAAATCTTTAGTTTTCTACACCCCCCACCCCCTTCTCTGGATTTCGGACGCTACTATGAGTCATGTGACTTTTGTGACCGAGGCTGCTGTTTTTTTACCCTGAAGGAGAATCGTGCGGGATAAAGTTTTTTTTTACTATTCAATGCGGCTTGAATTGAACTATCCAGTACCATACCCAACTCATTTTCGACGATTCGGAACATGTGACCTTTAGAACCAGACCCATGAAATATTTTATCCAAAATATCGACACTTCTTTTAAACCGCTAATTTTTGGAATCCAAAGTTAGAAAAACTTTTTTCCAAGCATCATGAACTGTTAAGAATGGTAAATCGGCTCCTAGCTAGGATTTTCAAACTATCCAGCGTAAGTTGATCCTCTAGGTCTGAAAAAGTAGTGGTAAAAATTTTTCAAGGTCTGAAAAAGTAGTGGTAAAAATTTTGCCGCCCCCCCCCCCCCGGTTCTGTACGGACCCTTCATAAAGGCCAGTAGAACAGTGGAATTCCAAATTTTTTACCAGTCACCCGTCCAACTTGCACTGGATAGTTGGTAAATCTCTGCTGGTAGTCAATTCATCATTCTTGACTGGTTATGCTGTTTGAAAAAGAACATTTTTTTTTCAACTTAGGGCCCCAAGTAGAAGGGTTGACATTTCAAGTAAAATATTTGTAATCTGCGTTAAATTTTAATGCCTTGTAATACGTCGCTCACAATTTTGTTGGAAAGTCACTTTGATGGATCTGGGCTCCACAAAAAGGGAGGATAAAGGACAGTAAGATTTTTGAGGATTTTGGAACGTCTTCACGAGTACTATGAGCCAAAAAAAAACCTATCTAGCCATTTTGCCCGGGTATATTATTTTTTCTATCTCATTTGTTTAGTAATAGTCGTCCTCGTCGCAGTGGATAAAATTTATCACTTTGTGAAATTAATTGTCGAAGAAAGATTTTCAATACATCATTTTTCATCAACCTTTTGCCAATATTTAGCTATCTAAGGACTCGTAATCTGCCAGTACTTGACTCCAAATATGATCTGACTCTGTAGTCATGATGAAAATTGACTCTGACTTCCGAAATTACTCTTGACTCCTACATAACTTCGATAACAACGGAAAAATTCCTTAGCTTTGATCATTGGACTTTGGAGTCAAGATTTTACCAACATTCAATTTCAATGTTTTTACTCTGGTTGGGATCAGTATAAGATCAGTTTCATTATTTGACTTCTGGCTCCAATAAGATTTAATGTTTGACTGCGACTCCACCCTGACTCCGAAGTGTGTCTAAAATTTGTTGATGTCGATTCCGGTTTGATTGCGGACTCAAGCTAGAATAGGATTCATTTTGACTTGGACTCTAGGTCTAGGAGTAATTATCAATTCTTCGTGATTTATAATTCTATATTTATATTTTTTAATGTACTTCTTCATCTACCTATTCAGCATTCTTCCACATCTCCTTCACCTTCTTCTACACGAGAATCTGAAATCTAGCCAGCGTTCGGCTACCTTCCTACAACTTTGTCCTAGGTTGTTTTTGTATTGACCTCAAAACAAGATCTAAACATTGGTCGCGGATTTACGCCATTGTACTTCGGAAAAAATATCCGACGACGAATCGGTTTATCGGGTCGATTCTCTCTGGTTTCTATGGCCTTGTGCGTTACGCGGCGGTGCGACAGACTGGAGCGTGTAGTTTGGCCAGCAATGTTCCTTCGTCTAGATTTTTCTTAATGGCTTCTTTGCCGGTTCTCCTCGGATGGTTAGGTATGGCTGTGAGAGATGAAGATGAAGATGAAACAGTATAACAGCCCAACAATCGTGAGTAGGAGGCGGAGGAGAGTAAAGGTTGGTTTGCCTGTATGTATGATGATGGTTGAGACCAAAGTGAAGCTGTGCAGTAGTGTACGCCAGTACAGTGCTATACCTTTCTTGTAATATGGTATTTTGATGGTATAGGTTTCGTTTCGTAGTGTATTTCTCATCTTCGCTTCGTCTTCGTCGTCGTCGTCGTCGTCATCTTCATCATCATCATCATCATTATCATCATCATCATCATCAACAACATCGTCTTCGTCGTCGTTGCATCTTCTACTTTGAAACGTATTCTAATACAGTGTTCTTTCGACCGCATATTTGACCTAAGATTCGAGCTCGTCACAAGGTGAAGAAGAAAAGGAGGAGGGGGAAAAAAGGAGAGAAAAAGATGAAAGATGATTTATTAGAGAATACTAATAGGAGCAGGATTGTTTGGTGTAGGCTTCGAAGAAAGAATCGAGTAAAGGGAAAAAGTATGCGAAGGCTGGAAATGGGTTTGAAAAGAATATACGAGAATAATGACGGGCCGCTTTTCAAATTAATAACATGTGCTTCGGAATCTTTTGTGTGGTGGCAACGGCGTGTACCGTACGAAACGATGATTTTGATTTATTTTACTACGAGCGTTTTCTTCTTCTCCGTGTGTCGTCTTGTCTAAGGTTAAGAATCTAGTGTTGTTTTTTTTTTCTTTCTTCTTCTTCTTCTTCTTCTCCAGCTCTATACTGAAATGTACCCAGAGCGATCTTTGTGTAGTTGATATTTTTTTTTTTTTTCGCCAAGTTATATACGAAGGGTATTGGTAATTTGGTGAAATTTTGCTCCTTTATTGATGCTATTTTTCTAGATGTTTATTTTTGAAAAAGAAATAGTTATTTTTGTTCGCAGGCAAAAGCATTTCTTCGGATGTTTGATTTTTTTCTTTTTTCATCTTTACGACGATCTACCTATCTGTATGCCTGTTACTGCTTGTATTACGTGTATATTTACAAGCATCTTTTGGCAACGTCTTCAACGTCGATTGACTATCAAAAAGGAAAAGAATCCTTGACGGACGTTCTTAGTCGACGAGCGAAGAATCGTGTAATATTTGTGAGCATGTTCCGCGACACCGCGTCGAGGATTGCCTCAAGGCTCGCGTGGAATTACGCTGCGGTTATGATTACGTTTTCACTCTCGATTGTTCGAGATGACGATATAGCGATGACATTATCGTCCGCTTCCGAATATCTCTTTCGTTTTAGGTTTTTTTTTTTTTTTTTTTTTTGCCGCCGGCTCTTTTTCTTTCTCTTGCCGCCCGCTGCGTAATTACGATAATACGTAATTGACGACGGTGATGCAATTCGAGAAACGATCGTGTTTCAGGTTACGGTAGGCGCTCGTGTTGTCTCGAGGTCCAAAAAGCGTATCTTTTTTCGGAACATGTAGTCCAGAACGAAAGATATGATGCGGCAGGAAGTGTACGAATTTGTTGAGAACACTTCGAGCGCACTTTTTTCCATGTTGTAGATCTTCGTACTTATTTTTATCAAAGTTTTTAGAAAAGAACGTAGCCAGGTAAAAAGGGGACGAATCGGCCCTTGGCTGGGATTTTCAAACTATCTGGTAGAAGTTGATCCCTATAATCTGAATCTCATCGCCCTAAATCTGTTCGACATGCGAGTATAGTTTATAAATTTTTATATTCTGCAATTCTCAACCGAATTTTTTCAAACTTCCATGGGTGATGGACCGTATCAAAGGTCATCCCTGGAAATTTTTTCAAATTTTTTCGATCATATTTTCCATCACGAAACGCGCATTTCTAAATTTCAAAACAGAATATCTACATGTTTTGTTCCAAATCTGGAACAACGAAAAAAATCTATATTACGTAGTAGACCCGTATCTCTGACAGATATTTTTTTAGAATTTTTTTATTGGTTAAAGATCTTGAAAAATGCGAAAAACTATCCTTTTTATTCATTTTACCAACTTGAAATAGTCGTTTGCACTACCAATATTTTTGTCCCTTAGAATATATTTTACTGGACTTGATTGTATTCGATTGTGCCATTTTTACTTAGATTTATTCATTTTTATGATTTTGAAAACATCGTTGAAAGACACACACACACTGAAAAACTGACCTTAAATTCACGTTCAGCGAGTCAGATTACCCCTATTTTGACATCTTATACGATAATTTTTTGTGAATTTTGAATATTCGATTTTTCATTCGATTTTTTCTGAAACATTCATACTACTGGCAAGTTTTCAAAAATTAAGACAAAAATTCCTTTCGAAAATTTAAGTGAAAATGGCGATAATTGAACGTAGATAAAACCAATAGAACAGATTTTAAGGAAAAACATGAATTCGAGTGAAATTGACCATTTTAAGCTATCAAAATGGATAAGAGGGATGCTTTTTTCACATTCTTGAACGTCTTCTACCACCAAAAATAGTTCTGAAAAAAATATCTGTTATCGATGTGGGTCTACTACGTAATATATACTTTTTTCGTTATACCAGGTCTAAAAAAACACGTAGATATTCGGTTTTTAAAATTGAAAATGCGTGTTTCGTGATGGAGATGTGATCGAAAAAAAATTGAAAAAATTTTCACGTAATACTCATTGATATGGTTCACAATGGGAAGTTTTAATTTAGAGGTTTTTTTAAAAGTTAGAGAGGGGTATGGAAAAAAAATTGCGAAATGATGTCAAATGAACGTGGTGAAAATTCGGGGTCTTTAATTTGATCGTTACACTCCTCCCCCCACCCCTGCATTGATTTAAAATTCCAAAATTTAGGCATAAATCGAAAAAAAATTTCCATTTTCAATTTTTTCGCTGCTAATGTGTCATAGTAGACCACGTGAGATGGAAGAAAAACTTTTCGCATTTTTTTTGCGTTTTTAGGAGTTTCAAAATTCTATTTAAAAATGGGAAAAGTCAATTATTTAAAATTTTTTAAGGTAATGAAATAAAAATACGAAATGTTGAACATTTTTTATGACATAATAAATGAAAGTATTTTTTTTGGCTTTTTCCCTTTAAAAAAATTTGGAATATTCGATTATTTTCATTTTTAAACATGGTTTTAAACCCCCTGAAAAGCAAGAAAAATTGCGAAGTTTTTTTTTTTTTTTTGGTTTAATGTGGTCTACTTTGACACGTTAGCAGCAAAAAAGAAATAAGAACAAAAAAAGAAATTTTTTTTCAATTTCTATGTAAATTTTGAAGTTTTGAATCGAAAGGGGTGGGCTAAGAATCAAGTTAGATACCGCAAATTTTTACCACATTTATTTGACGTCATTTCGCAACTTTTTTTCAACACTCCCCTCCAACTTTCTGAAGAAAAAAAAACAAAAGTTGAAACGTGTTACTCCGCAGCACCTGCAAGTTTGAAAAAATTCGGTCGAGAATTGTAAAGTATAAAAATTTATGAGCTGAACACGTATTTCATCGGAGGGTGTTTACCAGCGGATTTTCAGGCCATAGAAACTAATTTCCACCGGAGAGTTTAAAAATCCCAGCCGAGGGCCAATTCACCCTACTTATACCGAGGATGGCAGCAGGGTTGATTTCAGTCAACTTAAGACCTATTTGATCGACCTTGCTATGCTATTTACATTCACTTCGATTTGAGCTGATCTCATTCTCACCTTCTACTGCGTAGAAAGTAACGTTGAGCTCTTGTTGAATAGGTGGTTTTTGTGATAGGAATTTCTCAGTGTATCATTAGTACTGAAAATTTTTCTTTCGCTGTAGAACTTGAATAATACGTCGAGAATTTCTTGTCTCGATTTAGTTGGTTGAATACGAGAAATCGGCGACGTTTTGTTATCAAGACATTGTCCTTGTCGTCGTCGTAGTCGTCGCAGAAAAAACAAAACGGAAGAAATCAATTTTTTACTTGTTCGGTTACGTAGAAATTTCAAATTATATGTAAAACTTCGTATCGAGTTACACATCACGTAAGATACGAGGGACGGAGATACAACGAACATTGGCGTTGCGCTGTTTGACGTCGAAAATATAGCTACGTATTTTCTTCCAATTAAAAAAGTTGGAGAAAAGAATGCGAAGATAAGAGGAAATAAAGAGAACCACGTTGTATTAGAGAGTGAGTACCTACGACAGCGACATGTACTTATACGAGTATTTGGGTCTAATGTGAGTAACATTAAGTAATGTAATATACGTCATTACGTGAATATTAAAATTGACGTCGAATCGTCATCTGTTGGTTTGGGCTCGACTTGGTTTGGTTTTTGTGTGCGCCGTGTTTTAGAGATGAAGAAGACTACGACGATGGCTATTTGCTTTGTCAATGAAATATCGACCATATACGTAATGAAGGTGATAGCCATGTTGAAGCGGATATGAGAAAATTTTCTCATTTCTCTAATGCATTTGCGATGACGTAATAAAAGTATTGGTTCTTGGGTGTAATTCGAATGATGCGAAAGTCAATGAATACCGCAGTCAAATTTAAGTACTTATCGATGTTTTCGATCCGGTTTTAATTAACTTAGCATGGTAAAAATATGCTGCAGATCGCTCCGTAAGGCGTAGGAGGCGCAATACATAATTTAAAAAAAATCTATCGACGTAATGAGCGTATTTCAGCTGACTTTACGTGTGGTGGAAGAAATAGAGGTTATTTTTTTTTGTTCGTGTATGGCAGTGTAGGGCAGGGTACTACCTATACTCACCGTATTTTTTTTTCCTTTGGCACGTATATTTTAATGACGCGTTTTGACGATGCCAATCATCCATACTTTCCTTATCGTTAGCGAAGAAAAATCGCGTATATTGTTGTGGGTTGGCATTTTTTATCTTTTTTTTTTCATTAAAAAAGGCAATAAGGGAATATTTTAAATGATCTTAATCGAATATGGTGTGTCGATTGGTTGTTCAATAGAAAAAAAAAATATTGCGCATGTAGTATCATATCATTATTATCGTTGTTGTTACTCAAGTACACCAGTATTGTGTGCTGTTAGTTAATAATAATGATGTTGTTTTTGTATTCGTCGTCGTCGTTGTTTTAAATCTTCCTCTCTATTTCAATTTTATCGTCGTCTAGATAGTGTGGTATTTTATACGAACATCCTTAGATGTACATCAATGAAAACAACTCCTGATCTGGTGGAATTCGGAAGATATTTAAGGTCTTTCGTGGTGTGGAAAAGTTGTTATGAGAAGAAAACACGCGCTGAAATTTTTCCGGTCTAAAAATGGTAATTTATTTCTTTTCAGTTGATTTTTTTTCAATTTTTTAGATCATTGTTAGAGGGAAAAAATGGCGATTGGTTGAATTTCTCATCGAGTGGAATGATCATCTAGACACAAAATGTATTAGAAGTTGTACTCTACAATTTTTATGCAATGAAACTTTCCAAAAGTTGGACTGCCTTCAGGTTGATCACAAAGTTTTCATGTATATTCCTGTAAAAGGTGGAAGACCTTTGTGGAACAGTGTTTATCGATCTCATCATCAAAACGAACGATCTAAAAAGCTAAATTTTTCAGTAGATCAAGTTATTTAGTTTTTTGAATAGTTGCATCATTGAATAAGGGGAGAGGGTGGTGTTGAATTTCTCATTTAAGAACTGAAGGATTGCATCATTAAAGCTTATTTTTTATGTTGCTCTAAATGAGCCAAAATGCGCCGTTGATGAGAAAATACTTCATCGATATGTTTTATGTACTACTCCTCCCCTTCGCCTCTCCTTCCTCCAAATTTTCGTTCGCGATTTTTGTGCAAATCATTCCGATTTGTAAGCTTTTGAATGGATAATTTGTTAGGTTAGGGTATCACTTATTCTTTGAGTAGGAATTTTTAAATGCGTTCTCCCGCATATCCTATTTCCAGGATATGTTTTTACCAAAGCGAAATCCTTTTACTCGCGTCAAATTACCCTCAAATGCGCCCTAAGTTTTATTATATATGTAAAATCAATGTATCACTTTGTAGGGCAAAAACGCTGTGCAAAAAACCTGCTACAGTTTTTCACCGGAGATCAAAAGATCAAAACAGTAGGAATGACGAGCGATCAATGTTTGACCAAAATTACCAGCAAGACCAATTTGTGCAAAACTTCAGTGCATGGAAGGGGATGTTAGAAAATATGTGACAAAATTTTTAGCTTTCGAAGTTGATCTGGGCCAAGAGGTGGGGGGTTTGAAATTCAAAAATTAGGGCTGTTTATGCGAATAAAGTAAAAAAATTTTAACGCTTGAAAATTCAACAGGGAAAATATTGAGGAATTTCCAATCAACATCCACGATTCAAACTAGTTTTTATCCATTTTTGGGTTTTTTGGGGCCTGCAGTCGAATTTTGATTTTGAAAAATTCAAGCTATGATTGTAATTTTTGAAAACTGTTGAAAACTCAATTTTCCTCTAAAATTGACCTTCTTGACCTATGTCGATACATTTTCAAACATTTCAAAGCGCCTATTCGAATTTTGATTTGCCTTCGAAATTTTCAAACGTGTACTAAAAATGTCCTAATTGATTTAGGCAACTGAAAATTTGCTCACGAAATACTTAACACTTTTCAAATAGACTAATCCAGTTTCCTGGAGAATTTGAACCAGTCAGTCAAAATAGGGCGTGAAATCCATTTGTAAATTCCATAAAAAAATTAAGATAAGAGGGGTTGTCCTTTTCTCAGTATTTTTCCTTCTATTATTAATAATCTTGAGATTTTTATTTTTTTTTCTCGCATAAGTGTCGCCATTTTGATTTTTATGTTTCCTTTCCTTCTGCCCCCTCCCCCTCTCCAGGTGCAATTCAATTTTGGTTGCTTAAAATTTGTTACGCGGATATTTCGATACGAAGTTTGGTGGTTCATTTATTGGTAGATATTTGCACCCTTTAAATGACTATGTGGGTGAATCTTGAAGAAAAAAGCATCGCAATGCATTGCTTTTTGAGCCTGATCTTCCTAAAGTTGAGAAGAAATGTGAATTTTCAATTCATAGATGATATAAAAAAAACACGCTCTCTGGGATGTTTTTTCTTCAGTAGTGGTAGCGATAAATGTAGATATTGGAGGGAATATCAAAAAATCCTGAAAAAACGACCAAAAAATCACTTTTTTGGTACAAGCGAGGGGGTACAAGGAGATTGAAAAGTTGAAACTTCCAAAAGGCACATCTAGAACCTTTACTGTTGCATCGCAAATTTTAACTTATTAGTTCAGTTTGAAGAGGAGATTTGCATGAAACAAACACAAAAAATTAGACCAATCTTCCCCCCCCCCCAACACCTTTTCGGGGCTGTGAGGGGGGTACAATAGGGTCTCAAATTTGGAACCTCCAAAAGGCAAATCTAGGTCCCATACTAAATCTTTTTTTCAATGGACTTCAATTCCAAGCTACTATACGGGGTGAAGTATGATTTTTGGTCAGTATCGAGCTGAAAAAATGGGTTTAAATCGGGGAGGGGGGTGATATCTGGCTCGGCTGAAAACAGTCTCAATATTCTTCTAGGACATCAAAATGGATTCATTGAAAATCAATCTAATTATTCTCGGATTTCAACCATTTGCACTGAAGATGTTTACTTTCAGTGAAGAATACATATCTCAAGGGGGTTCAAGGAATTCTCAAAATAAGGTATGATTTTCGAAAAAAAAAAAACCTATTCTTCTTTGTATATACAATTTTGAGAGTTTGAAACATTGAAAATTATACAGCTTAAATCACCCCTAAAACTTAATACTTGGAAATGAGGAAAGATCAAGGGAAATAAACTCTCATGCACATGTTAGATATAGATATTTTGAAGATTTCCCGAAATAGGCATCTACTGTACAGTGTACATCTTCATGTATTTATACGAGTTTCGTTTAAATCAACGAGCTGCTATTCGAGTGGTTACTCCGCAGGCTCTTCTGGAAATACATATTGTTTTTCAGAAGAAAGAGTCATCTACCACAGACACACTCACACAAAACAAAAAACACTCACGGAAATGGTTCATCAATTCATAAGTCTGTATTTCGTCGTGTATACGAACGAACAGTTTACACAAATAAAATAAGAGACAGACAGTCAGACACATTATGTACGGACGGAGGCAAACGCAAATACTCAAGAGCTCGTATACATACGTATAGCCAAGTATTTATAAAAACCACCATCGAACAACCCATACGTATGGTAAACAACGACGTTATTAATTGCGTTCTAAGTTGGTTGTATTTCCTTTATGCAGTCAGTACCTAGTACCTAGTAACTACATACGAGTGGGTAGATGGTGGCCGGCTCCGATTGCAGCACGAAAGCATCTTTAATAGTGCATGCTTACATATATCGAGATGGTCAAACTGTATCTATCTAACTTATTTCAGCTCTCCGCCACACTGACAATGATACGATAGATGAAAATTTCTTTTCGTACTATTTGATATAGTTCTTTGTGTCTGTGCGAGCGCGAGCATTTATCGAACCAGCCATGTAATATTCGTATACCGATACATTCACATCCAGGTGTTGTCTCTTGGAAGCATTGACGATGGATGGCGGGCAGACGGAAGACATACAAAAACCTTAAAATATACCTATCTTATCCTCTCTGTCGCGTCTAACAAAGCGTCTTACTCTTCCTCGCCTGCGATACTAGTCTCGCTTCCTCTACTGTTACTGCTGCTGCTTTTTTTCCTTCAATTCGTCAAACCTGTTTTTAAGCTTCCTCTCTTGTGTGCTCTGGCTTTCTCTCCTTCTCACTCTGTTGTAGAACGATGGTTGCTTATACGATTATATTGTACACACATTTTATACTGATTAATCGTGCACGACGGATACACCACGTCATGCTAAAAACATTACACATTACACACGCTACCTCCACCCTCTCGCCGCCACTCTGCCTTCGAGGCTTCGACGACGCTACCTACCTACCAACGCTGATATCGACGTCGACGACGACGACGACGATGACGATCAGCGACTACTTGTGTAAAAAAGTCATGTCTCTTCGGCGGTCTGGTCTTTACCTTCTTCGAAGGACTTCTACGATCATTAACGTGATTTGACGGTGAAAAGCTATTGATACCTGTAACGACCAGCCATACCTATAATGGTTGCGAATTTAGTTTTTCCTTCTCTGTTTTTTCAATTCACTTTTCTCACGTCATCGCTTCTTCTCTTTGTCTTTTATGTTAGAGGATAATTTAGTCGAAGAATCGCACCACTGTAATCGTATTTATAGAGGCGCTTCAAGTTCGTGATGATTGTTGTAGTACATATAAACATCGACTTCCTTTCTTTTTTTTTTTTTTTTTACAATGCACCCTCGTTGAAATTCTTTAAGTGGATAAGAACGTACTAATTAGCTTGTTGGAACAAGTTTCATATAACACGAATCGTGAAGATTGGCTGAAATCTGTTTTATGTATAGTACACGTGTTATTATTATTTACGGTTTACGTTAGCTGTGGTCAACTTTTTAAATGATTGAGGGTTTTGTAATTGAGTGCTCGTTTCCAATGAAATTCTTCCTTTAGATGTAATTTTTGAATGGTATCACTTATGTAATTTTAACGCGATGTTAGTACTAGATTAAGGGGAGATACCGTCACATGTTGTGAGGGTAAGGGAGTGCAATGGAGCTGAAAAGTCCATTTCTCCTAAAAGCACACTTCGGATCCACACTAAATTTACATACCAAAGTTGTACTTCTTAGCTCAATTCGAGGGAAGATATATGGAAAAGAAACTCAAAAATAAGAAAACCCGATCGAAAAACTGTATTTTTCGGGGCTGTGAGGGGTTTTAATGAAAAGTGGACCCCCTCCCCTAAGCACTTCTATAGTCTCTACTAAGTTTGCACAACGAATTTCAACTTCCTAGCTCAATTTGGAGGAGAGGAACAGACGTTTTTCAAGGGCAAACCCTCATATCCGTCCTCTTAATTGATCTAGGAGGTTGGTTTTTGGTAATATTATGCAACTTTGGATTGACTATCGATTGGCTTGAAAAGAAACGATTTTATGCGATTTCAACCCCTTAGTACCCCCTCCGCAAATTTGGGCACAACTGAATTTTAACCCGAGGTCATCTCCACTTCAGAATATGCCTTTTTAAGCCTATTTCCCAAATTTGATCGGTTTTAGTCGGTGTAGAGCTGAGCAAATGATTTTTAGTTTTGGGGAAAAAATGAAAACGAATAAATATCTGACATGGCCAAAGATGGTCTCAGTGGTTCTATTTTGACTTTTTTCTATTCCAAGGCTGTGTTAGAATGAAAATATGGAATTTTCGTACCAACAAAATGAAAAGGTCATGACTATTTCAACCTATCCAGTTCATAAGAGAATTTGTTCCGCTTCATAGAGCTACATTTCATTGGATGCTTGAAGAACAAGACGAAATATGAGAATTTCTTAAATTTTTAAGCAAGAGAAATGGCGATGGGAAAATCATCTTCGATGAGTTAAATTAGCCTATCTATTCTGTTTGGCATTATATCGTGAAAAATATCGAAAGATCGACGATGATTTGCGATTTCTGTAGAGTTCCTTATTCATTTAGTCATTTTGCTTTGTTGGGTTCTGAATCATCATTAATGATTCATTTCTATTACAAATTGGTGAGATAAGCGATACAGCACCAAAAGTAAATAATATGTAATACAAAGTCTTCAAAGTGATTCGGCTAACATCAGTCTAGTTGTTTGTATGAAGCCCTGATAATATAAGGTTCTGGGTGCCTTGTTATTTCTAACCCCACCTGCGATTTTAGTATAATAAAATGTAGGTTGACAATTGTGGGAAGTGAAATCAGGGATTGGCGAAGCCAACTTCCAGGAGGGGTGGAGGGTGAAAATGAAAAATTTTCCAACAAAAATTCATAATTTTTAACAACTTTCCCAACTTTTTTTTTAGAAAGTGAAACACAGTGGATGAAGGTAGTGCCCAGGATGAAGTTTTGAGGTTCTACTTTAATTGGGTATGCGTGAAAATGGAAATCTTGAGCTGCTCTGGCATGAGTTTAATTTTATCTGTGATGTTTTTTAACATTCAGCATTTTGAAAAATTGCTTAACATTTTTTTTATAACACTCAGCCTTTTCGTCAAACTGAATGCAACTGTTGATGGTCCAGATCTATCAACATCCGATTTAGACCATCAGCTGTCAACGTTCCAGATCCTCCAACACTGACCATCAACAATTGATGGTCAACATGGTCCAGATCTGTCAACACTTGATCATTAGCAGTTGATGGTCAACAGTGGACTGTCAACAATTGACTGACTATAGTGGATCATCAATATCGGATTTAGACTGTCAACTATCAACAGTCCAGGTCCGTCGACACTGGACCATCAATAGTTGATGGTCAATTGGAAACTGTGAAGAGTTGACTGTCAGTAGTGGACCATCAAGATTCGGACTGTCAACTGTGGACCATCAATATCCGGGCTACCAATATCTTGAAAGTCAACTTGAATGTTTGAAAAGAATGCTGAGTAAATTTTCAAAACTCTTCATGCTATATTTTTCTCGGTTCCAGCAGAAATGTACAAATTTCATCTGAAGTGACATAACTTTTAAAAAATTCAGGAATTTTAAAAATTGCTCGGCATTTTTTTCATAACATTTAATTTTTTTGCTGAGAATAATGCAACTGTTGGTGATCCAGATGTCAACAGCACAAAACAACTGACCATCCATGTCTGTTCATCAAAATCTGAACGATCCAGATTTTGATGGTCAGTTGTTGGCGATCCACTGTTGAATTTGTAGAATGCCCTGATAAACATCTTTCGATGTTGGTAGAAAACATAGAATAAAATAAAAAAAAATTTTTTAAATAGAAAAAACAGAATAATATAAAATTAAAAAAGTAAAAAAAGTAAAAAAAAAATTAAAAATTGAGAAAGTTAAATTAAAAAAAAAATAAAAAATTTAAGAAAAATGAAAAATTTTTTAAATTTAAAAAGTAGAAGTATAAATATAGGAAAGCAAAAAAATTAAAAAGTAAAATTAAATAAGGAAAAAAATAAAAAAAATTAAAAAAAATAAAAAAAATTAAAAAGTGAAGAAAAATTTTTAAATTGAAGAAATATCTTGCATAACCAAAAATTATCCGCCTTCAAGTCGATAGACTCGTAATAGCTTACTTCTCTTTAATAATGTAGCAAGGAAAATCAGGCTACAAAATGAGAATACTTTTTGCGTTCAATTTCATTTTCAAACGTAGGAATGCAGGATATAATTTTTCTATTTTTTTTTTCATTTTATGAAAACTGTTGAGCGGTTGAGGATATCGAGGCGGGGGGGGGGGGACCTTTTCACTTTCAATCGCTTTGCTACGTCTTTGTAATACTATTTTCAGATGGTTGCTTAATAGAAACGATGACTTGTATCGTATTCAATGCAAGAGACTATACGACGACGCTCACTCAGCATCACTAAGGCGCAAGCTCATACCGATCTCATGCACACAGTCACAGTTAAATTTCTATCGAGTAACGTACAGATTATGAAGTACCACACCATACGCGTATGTAATGTATGTATCTGAGAAATACGATGTGAGAGCGTAATAGAAGGGCGGTTTATTGGTTGGGAGGAGTGGCTGGAGCTGGAAACGACGCGGTACCAATTTCCGAAGGTGAAACAGCAGCAGATGTCAGCTTCGACCCTAATTTTCCGTTTGCGGAAAATTCGCGTGAAGAGGGGATACTGATAGTGGAAATGGCGGGATTGTTGTTAATAATGTAGTCCAGCTGCCACACCATCGTCATCGAACAGAGTCACAGTACTATACCACTGTATAGTGTACTAGTTGGTAACTTGGTATATACGACGACGACTACGACGACGACGACGCTCGTATATATATGTATCTATAAATATAGTATACTTTTACAAACACGGTGTTTTTATTCTGGCACTATGCGCCAAAACACGACGATGGTGTTTTGCGGCGTCGACTACGAGGACAAAGAGGTGGAGGACGACGACAACAACGATGACGGTGGCGAGTTGGTAGGTAGCTAGGTACATACAGACACATAGTACACGAAAGGGATGGGGTTCGTTTATACATATAACGTATACTGTACCCCTGTAAGTACTGCTGCTGTTTCTGCGAGTGCTGCCGATACTGTAGTAAAACACGACGAGGGTGGGTTAATGTGGGGTGGTAAATAAACCACCCCGAAGGTGTACGAAGAGGTGGTGCAACGGTACTGGCGCGAAAGTCGAAGTCGAAGAGTCGGGTTCGAAAGCGAAAGGGACGTTGACCTAAGTGTATGGCTCGTGTTGCTGTTGGTGGTGTTTGTCAAACTTTACCTCGTACGGTACGTTTACGTACTGTACGAGCAATAGCTACTGTACCGTAGATGAAGGTGTAGTACGGCGCAAATTTCCAGCATCGTTGTTGTCGTCGCGACGAACGAATTTACTCGCTTTTGTACCCCGCGCCGCACTACTCCGTCTATGTGTACGTAGATTTTTATCATCGTACGTACATGTCGACGATTTCTACCTGATACGAGAACGATACATAGACGATAAATTAGATTTAAAGAGGTGTAAGTGTATATCTGTCGTGCTACTAGTTACCGTACGGAACGTAACGTATCGTAACGTAAGATGATATGCTTATACTTGGAAAAGACGATGTTGGTATTTCTTGTGAGCTCGTTATACGTGTAAGAGAGATGAGTAGTACCTTACTACCTACTACCTACGTTTGTAACTCGTGTCGAAATCAAATTGTACGTTCGTATTCTGAAAAAACAAAAGATAACGAAGAAAATGAATAGGAAAAATAAATGTATTATTACGCTCGAATTGACGTACTTGAGGCTTGAAAACTGACGAATTGTGTCCTAAACCTAGCATATATTTATAGCCTCTAGTTTCCGAGCAGAACTTTGTTGATGTAATAAGTTGAAATGGAAAAGTTTCGAAACGATGGAAAATTTTACGAATGTATTTTTCCGCGTCTTTTGGGCATAGAAATGTAATACCTGCGTGCATACGTTCGGATCTGCGTTTCGTGTCTGGGACAGGTGCAGTTCCTCGAGCGAAATATTATCCAAGTTTATTATATTTTTCGGTCTAAGTCCAATTAATGTAGAGAATTTCCGAAGAATGGTCGAGGTGATTTAATTGGTATGACTTATTTCTCACATATACGCGGTGAAGAATTTTTCACAACTACCGAACGATTAAGTACTCATTTTAGTACAGGCTGTTTAGATTTTAACCCGATCAAAATTCACAGAAAGCGTAAATTTTGTATATTGGTGCTGCGAAGTATGTAATTTAATATTCCTGAACTTCCTAAAAACCCATGCCTATTTCGCCATTTTTGTAGGTCCGGGAGAGGGGGGGGAGGGCAAGGTTCAGTTTTTGAGAAAACAAAAATTGTAGAGCATCAGAAAATAACCATTTTTAATTCTGTGACCTTTTTCTCCTGGAAGGTTATGGAGAGGAGCAAGGGCGTTCAGAAAAAAATCTATCTTTAAAAATCTCCAATTGATGCGAATAATTCTCAATAGTCTGCTTAGTTCGCGTTTGGTAACATTTTTCTTGCTTAGTAATTCCCACCATTATGTAAAATATCAGAAAAAATTGGACTTCCTTTTCAGAATGATGAGGGGCTGACCATCAAAAAGTTGCAACTTTCTCTAGGGGTAAGTCCATTAAGCTGAAAAATTCGATGAATTGGTTCAGACAAATTTTGTAGATGGCCATGGGACAGAACTGTGGCGAAAAGAAATAAAATGAAATTTGAAAATTCCTCTTGAAATGAATAATTTACACCGATGCGAGTCTGTTTTTGTGGTCGTGGAATTCGATTTTGACAACCATTTGAGCGTTGTACCGAAATTGGGCTTCTGAAAATGAGGTTCACTGATGCCAATTTACGCAGTCTAAAGCCAGCAGTTTTGTATTAAAGAGAGTTTTTAGCTTTTGGACCTAAACTGGACCGCGAAATGGGGTGTTGAAATTACAGAACTTTTCAAAATACACACAAATTGGTATCAGATTCGATATATGGGTTTCCAATGCGCTGTTTTGAGATGCAATTTTGGAGCTTGATTAATCGACATCTTCCAAAATTTGACATTATTCATTTAAAGAGAAATTTCCTAGGTTCGCCGCGGGGGGGGGGTTTAATTTTATTTACTGTGTGATAGAATGGTCATCGCATTTTTTTTTTGTCGAATGGTTGTGGTATAAAAGCTCCTGAATTCACAGAAACTGAGCTTTTAAAAATTTCAGGTTTAAAATATGGAATATATGTGATACTTTCAAGTTCAGAAGAAGGAATTCGGTGCAGAAAAATTTTGAAAAGTAACTTTGGTCTGAATGTAAAATTTCCCTTCAATCTCCCCCCCCCTCCCGTGAATCTTTTCAGTTACGTTATTTACCGTATTTTTTATGAATTTGTGTACCATATATAAACGAGATTTTTTTTTCGTTTACAAATACAAAGTATCTAATTTTCGTTTGTATTTTTTTCTGTTTCAGAACTCGAATCTTGTTATGTGTAAGTATATTTTAGCAACTTCCTAATTGCGCTTGTTTAGATCGGTGATTATGAGTTTAGAAATTTTGTTCAAGTCCGTCTGGTTACCTACGGTTAATGAAGCTTTACTTTTATCTTACTTCCGTTCGATGCTTTGATGGCGATATTTGATAACTTTCTGAGAAATTAATGAGATTCGATAGTTTCGAAAAATCCGTAGATTATAATGAATTTTATGGATGATTTCTACTGAGTCTAATCGATAAAAAGACTTTGCTTTCTACATCGATTATTCAAGCTTTGTCATCGGATTTTCAAAATCTACCTGAATTACGAAGAAAAAAAAGAAATGATTTTAAGAATAGTTGGTGGAAATTTTTTGAAAATCGATCATCAATTAGATGAGTTTTTAATGGCAAGTTTTCTGCGTATTCAGATTAATTGGTATGAAACATACGTTTATCGGAATGAAGTTCAAACGTATTACGTATAGAATTAATTTTTACGTCGAATTTTAATGATGAATATTTTGAAACACGTGCGAAAAAAAATTCAAATATCTAAGGAGGTGCTATGCGGCTAAATAGCTGAATCCCTTACCACAATTTGACGGATTATATAGGTGAAGCAGCAGCCCATTTTTAGGTCAAAAAAGGTAAAAAATCGCAGTGTCTCCACACCTAACGGGCCTACGAAGCTGATTTTTAGATATGCTACGTAACTTTGGATTGTCTATCGATTAGTTCAAAAAGGAACAATTTTTGCGATTTTAGTCTCTCAGCACTCCTCCCAAATTGCCATCACATTTTTGAGATCAAATTGCGAAGCTGTAAAAATTGTACCCCTACCTAGTTTCCCATTTAGACTTATAACTTTTGATGGAGAGAAGTTAGGCGCCAATACTTATAGGGACCACAGAGAGCGTAGGTAAAAACTCACGTATAATTTTTTTCGAGTGGACTATATCAAAATCTTTAGTATTTGACCTTTTGATTTCAAATTTGCTGCCTATCTGGCTCATGACCTTAAACAAAATCCATGGAATTGGGCCAAAACTCAAAATTATCGTTTTTTTTTTTTTTTTTTTTTTTT